>JASTWP010001148.1:0-87947 GCA_030770255.1 Temnothorax ravouxi
GTATCGACGATTCAAAATCGCGCTGTCCTTGCTATCACCACAAATCCATACTTTTGTTGCCAAAACGTATGACACAATTACTGAAATCATCGTAAGACATATCTGTGTTTACGTGATCGTTGTACACGGTTTCAGATTGGTACCATCCTGTTTTAACCAGAATCAATAAATTTGCGTTGGTCGCGAATAAGATGCCGTATCTTGCATATGTTTGACAAAGATAGAATGAGTCAACGTCCGCGTGCGGCCCATTGCAAAGTATTCTCTTACCTGTCGTTTAGGTTGATTAAGTGAGTAATACAGATTTTAATCTTGATTAGATATTTAATGTGGAATCACAAAGACGTGTGAATAAAAATATGTTACTTGGACGCTAGTGTAAGGCGGACTGACATATATATGTAGACGAACGAAGAAGAAGGATCAAAGCGTTCACAAACCCGTTTTCATCGCCCATGCACCATGAGGACTACCTTCTGGGCTCTTCTCAACACTCCACTGTAACTTAAACAATTATCATGGTTTTAATATGTATCTTCTTTATATTCATAGTAAGTAATCCGTTCCGAAGAAAGACTAATTATAATAAGTACAGTCGAAATGTTACCAATGTGTATTGTTTATTTAATAAAGTGTTTTTATTTTTATCTAACATTCTTTGTTGTTTTTGTAATTTAGGTGTAATTGGCATTGAACATGCATAGTTAAAAAAATTTAATAAAGAGTAAACGAACAATATAAAACTACAATTATTTTTCATAGTTAATAATAATATAATTATTGGACCTGCATTCAATTATTACATGTAAATATTAATTATGCGAAAGTAAAGGTTTTTAATGTAAGACTGCTTTTTAGATAAAAAAGCAATGTATAAAACCGTGATTTTTATACATTACATTTGCGAATTTTAATTTTTAAGTTATAAATATTTATTTACTTTAATTTATTGCAATTTTTATATATTTATAAATTTAAATATATAATACCTGAACACCGAAAACTACGGAGCGCACTATTTAGACATCGTCATCGGCAACCTGGGACACGTGGACATCGAATTCAAGGTATTAATATACGTAGACACCGAAAACTACGGAGCGCACTATGTGGACCTCGTCATCGGCAACCTAGAAGACGTAGACATCGAATTCAAGGTATTAATATACGTAGACACCGAAAACTACGGAGCTCACTATCTAGACATCGTCATCGGCAACCTGGGACACCTAGACGTCGCATTCAACGTACGATTACACCTGGACACCGAAAACTATGAAGCGCACTATCTGGATCCCGTCATCGGCAACCTGGAACACGTGGACATCGAATTCAAGGTATTAATACACGTAGACACCGAAAACTACGGAGCGCACTATGTGGACCTCGTCATCGGCAACCTGGAACACGTAGACATCGAATTCAACGTATTATTACACCTGGACACCGAAAACTATGAAGCGCACTATCTGTATTTCGTCATCGGCAACCTGGGATACCTAAACATCGAATTCAAGCTTGATTCATAAGAATCAATATATATTATATATATACTTAATTTAACTAAATAGAAATCTTTCTTCTGACCGATAAGTTATCGACTTTAATAATTTACCTACTAGATCGTTCGAAATACGCGCGCGATATCGAAAACTGGCGATACCTGCGCCGCCAGTGTCGAAAAAGTGAAAGGGACATTTTCTTTGATCACGTGATATGGCATGAGAGACGGTCGACGTGGAAGAAGAAGAGAAGTATCTTAAAAATAAATTTTCCCATTTGGACTTTGCGTCGCAATATCTCCGCTCGTAGGGCACGTAGCGGAATATTATGAGAGAGACCCCCCCCTAATTGGACCCCAAGCTATCGATCAAGCCTACTTAGAACTTGATCCGTTCACTCGTTATCGAGATCTCAACATCTCGGGTACTCGCAACCCGTCGCGTCGCGTAAAAGAGTCACGGTGCGGTCTCGCTCCGCGTGTACTTGGCGCGAGACACTACCGTGTCTCTTGAACTCAAAAAGAAAATTTGTACCTCAAAAGAAATTGTCAAAATTGTCCAATCATAAACAAGTTAAAAATTTAAAACCATGTCACCTGCCATTCAAACCATGTCACAACGGACAAGTACGCATGCGCGTCGACGATCCTCCGATCGACACGACTAGTGCGGAGACGGAGCGAACTACCGAAAAAGGCTTTGTTTAGCGAGGACACCCCCACCACCATCAATGATGCGAGTTTTTCAAACCTGAGTAGAAGTATATACTGTGGTAGAAGACTGTGGTGACGACTCGCGCGTCGCCGCCATCTAATGTGAAACGATCGGGCGTTGTAAAACGCGAAAAGAATTCGAACGCAATATCTCAACAAATTATTTAATTTTTAATAAGTCCAATTATTAATATTTATTTTCATATACACTGTTAAAAAAAGATATGAAATTTACAACACTATTTACAATACCATGGTAAATGAAATTTACAAACTGGGTATCTAAAGTAAAAATGCTTGCATTTGTATAGCTAAATTCATACACGAACATGAATTTTAATCACTGATATTAAATTTAATACACACAACATTGAATATTAAAAACCCGTTTAAGAATTTTTGGAATACGGAATGTAATAATACATATTTTTGATTGCAAATGAGAACATTTGTATATAAATTTATTTGTTGCAAACAAAGCATTGAAAATACAATACGACTTTGGATTTTAATTGCGGCGAACTGATAAATACGATGCACTCGAAATTGAATATTACGATATGCGTAATCTTTCTTTACAACAATTGTTTTTGAAATTGAATTTATATATGAATTCTCGAGTTTCATTCGCGTTTGCAATTTCAAAAGACAATTATTGTAAAGCTTCGAGAGGGCACTGCATGGCGCAGCAACGCGGGCGCTCTCGTCGTGCGAGGCGACACTCGAGAGTCGACGCCGAAGCAGTTGATACACGTTGATAAAATAAGTGTGTACACAGTGAATAAGTTGAAGATATAACTACAAGGAATAACAATTGGTAAGTAACTAATAATTTATTTGGAATAATGAAAACCGATCACGTTACATGGGGTTAATATAAAGCTAGTACGTAGAATCCACGTGGAACATAACCTTTTCGTGCTGGCGAGCGCCAACAATCGTTTTTATGTAAATATTAGTTCTTTTGTCATCTACAAGTGCCTCTTAGACGATTATACTATATTTTCGTGATAATCTCTAGGAGTCTCGTGAGTCGAAAGGCTCAAAACAATGTGACACACTACTAGGCGGCCGATCTTCGCGGACCGGTCGTCGCACGAGCCCGGTTTGCCGTACGGCGCCTCTGCCCGTCGTCGGGATCTCACCGCTTACGACGGCACGGCGCGCGTCGGCGCCTCTGCCCGTCGCGGCGTCTAACGGTCAAACATGAGTTTCGCGAGTTCGATGTCGAGACTTAGAATCGTCTGTAGACGACTTAGATGGGGACCTAAGTCGTCTACAGACGATTCCGAGTCTCGACATCAAACTCGCGAAACTCATGTTCGACCGTTAGACGCCGCGCCGTACGGCAAACCGGGCTCGTGCGACGACCGGTCCGCGAGGACCGGCCGCCTAGTAGTGTGTCACATTGTTTTGAGCCTTTTATATTTTGAGATATTTCGTCAACGAGAAATTGGACTGCTGGACTCGTGTGATTTTTGCCAGCATCATAGTCCCTTAAGACGAATATTTCAACGTACAAATGAAATATTCTTCTCAAGAAGAATGTTTTATCGCTAGTATGAAATATTAATACCCTTCGATGAGATAAAAATCATAACACTTCATATAGACTACAATTTTGTCACTGCGCACAAGAGGTTATTACCAAGTTTTCCTGCTTTTCTGTATAAATTGATACAAACTCCCTGCGATAAAAAAAAATCATAATGATTGATTGTGAGATAAGTTTTGTATAAAAAAAATTATAGCACCCTTTTTCACATCGATATGCGTTATTTCAAATTTCAAGCCGAAATAAATATTTGTAAATTTGAGAAGAACATGAGCATCATTGTAGTATTTTCAATTTTTTCAGATAAGATGTATATATGTCAGTTTTGTACCTACCAGTCCCAGCATCTGGCATCGTATTTGGAGCATCGAAAAATGCATTTAAACATCACTCAAAACTTCCATTGTGGTTTTAATGGATGTAAAAAGATGTTCCGCCTACAAGTGTCCTTACGATCTCATTTGTTGCGAACACATAAAGTTATTCTCAGAGGAGTAAAAACCGACAGTCCCTATACTTCTCGTACTGTGAATACAAAATTTATCTGCTCGATGCCCCTGTGCATGAAAGAATTCGACTCGTCTCAAGCGATTATTAAACATTTAAAATGTCATATTCGACAAAAAGAAAAAATTAAGTGTCCTTTTAGAGACTGCAATAATGAATATAATATTTTGCATTCCTTCACCGGACATTTATCTAAGAAGCACAAAAATCCTCCTGCCGGTAATACATCATGCCTCGCTCTTAGTACGTGTATATCGGGTGGCGAAAATTTAACTCTCAATGAAAGTTGCATCGATGAACAACCGAAGTTTAGTGATGTTTATGATGATACACAGCACCGAAATTCGACGGATCTATTCCTCTTGAACGTAGCACAACTGTTTTTAAAATTGGAATGCCAATTATTGGTGCCAGTGTCATCACTTCAGACTGTTGTTTCGGGTATATTGAGTGCGCATGAACAAGGTCAGGAAACAATCAAATCTAATTTGAAGACGCGCTTACGTGAAGAAAGTATTTTATCAGATCAGCTAGATTCAATTGTCAACCAAGTATTTAGCGATGACCCTTTTCTTGTATCAACTAAAAAATTAAACACAAACTACCAACGTAAACGATTTTACAAAGATTATTGTGCCTTTGTAGAACCCGTTGAGATAGTACTAAGCACCGATCACAAGCAAAAAAAGTTTTTCCACTATGTTCCCATTCAAGAAACTTTGAAAGAACTCTTTACGGATAAGTCTCTCAGCAATGAGCTTCGTCGTAATTGTGAAATTCGCGAACAAGATGTTCAGACAGATTTTACCGATGGATCTGTATTCAAAGACTCTGTTTTTTTTAAACAAAATCCAAACGCGCTAAAATTGATTTTATATCAAGACGCATTTGAAGTTGTAAATCCAATCGGAACTGCTGTTCATAAACATAAATTAATTGGAATCTACTTGAGCATTGGTAATCTTCCGAAACACGTACGATCGCATGTGAATGCAATTAAACTCGTTGCACTTTGCAAGGAAAAGGATTTTGATCATGATAAAGTATACGGGAAAATTGTAGATGATTTAAAAACAATAGAATCGGAAGGACTACAGATGACTTCGGGGGAAATAATAAAAGGGTCACTTGTTTTTATCGCTGGCGACAATCTTGGAAGCCATTCACTTGGTGGTTTTGTTGAAAATTTTAGTATGGCGACGTATTTCTGTCGATACTGTCTAGCTACTCGAGACGAACTTTATAGTAATGACGTTCAACCTATGATGTACAAACGAAGAACGATTGAAAATTACAACGACGCGTTACAAAAAAAAGGAGAAAAAAATCACTACCAAGGCATAAAGTTCAATTCCAAGTTTAATGAATTGAGAAATTTTCATGTTTGTAATCCAGGATTGCCGCCTTGTCTCGGCCATGATTTGTTAGAAGGAGTTGTTGCATATGATTTGAAAATTTACGTTGATTATTTCATTCAAAAAGGATGGTTCTCATTATCATTTCTGAATAAACGTATTGAATCTTTTATTTATTCGATACAAGATATGAAAGACAAGCCATGCCCAATTTAAAAAAAAAAAAAAAGAGAATCGTTGGTGGGGCGTGGCAGATTTTTATCTTCATCAAACTTTTCCCATTACTAGTGGAGGATAAAATTTACAATGCTATGGATGATGTATGGCGGACTGTTCTTCTTCTTGGAGAAATAGTCGAAATAGTTTGTGCTCCTACGATCCACAAATCTTGTTTGTCATATTTAGAAGTGATTATAAGCGAATACATTGTTTTAAGAAAAAATATCGAGCCAAATCTTCGTCCAAAACATCATTATTTGAGACATTACCCTGAATTAATTGTGAGATTCGGGCCATTGATGAAGGTTTGGTCTCTACGCTTTGAAAGCAAACATACGTATTTCAAGCGAGTTCTTCGATACAGTCGAAATTACATAAATATCACTAAATCTTTGAGTGAAAAGCATGAATTATTTCAAAGTCTACTTCGATTTGGTGCAGATATCAGACCAGAAATTGATATAAAAAAAATGTCAAATTTTCAAAAATGTATTTATCATGACAGCATTCAATCAGCAGTAGGAAAGGTACGTCTTCCCGATAATATTCAGGAGTGCAATGAAGTAACGGTGAAAGGCATTGTATACAAAAAGGAAGATTGTTTAGTGATTCGGCAAAAAGGCTATCAATATGGTATTGAAATCGGAAAAGTGTCAATTCTTTTGAGCGATGAACAATGTGTATTCATGGTATTCGAAGTATTGGAGACTCTTTTTATTCCGTATCTTCGCGTTTATCAGATCGGAAAATGTGTCAGATACGAATGTTTATCATTAGACGATTTGCCAAGTACGGAAAAACTGTACATATATAATATTGGGACCATTATTTGCGTGAAACCAAGCTACGGTTTGGTTGCTCGCCCTCTGTAAAATTGAAGCTAATATTGAAGGTTGGTTTTTGCGAAAAAAGAAAAACTGCAATAAGTTATGTGTGTCTAAAAAATGGTGGAAATGCATCACAAATTCACAAATAATTGTATCTTGACTTTTATGCAATGTTGTGTATTATGTTTACGCATTCGATATCTTTCCTTATGTTTTGGTGTTATTATTGCTTTATTCGCAGATCTGCAGATCAGCAGCATGTCATTGTTTAAAGTGTGCCATTCCGATCGTTCCAGAAAAGTAATGATAAAAGCAGCGACGCTAACAGAGCTAATTGCTTGTGCAAAAGCTAAATTGAAAATTGCTGACGTTGTGTATAAGGTTAACACGGTTTTTCTATTTTCCTTTATTTTGCAACTTTTGGCATTGACTGTTTTGCTGCATGTGCCGCATGGTAGATTTACACATATGCATGAAGACGCCTCTTGTTGCTAATCTACTGCAGGGCGCAATAAACTACAAGAAGGGCGTCGCCGTTTTGAAGAAAATATTATCCTTATAATGTGTTGCATGACGTTTTTTGGAAATCTTTCGGCAATCTTTTCGAGATGTAGTTTTTCACATTTAATATGTGTATGCAGTTATTGTTTCAATTAACTTACTTTATTTTCTATAACGTCTCTCATTCAGGTAGTATTAGAAGAAGATGGAAGCGAAATCGACGATGACGAAATTCTTTCTGACATTGCGAAGCTCTCTCAAACACCCGTAAATCTTATGCTACTGTCGGAGAATTTATCGTGGCAATCATTGGTCAAGAACAATGCTGTTGAGAACTCGGAAGCTGGACCATCTACTTCAACGACAAGCATTTCAGGAGGTATTAATGATCAGATTACTTCGTCGCACCTAGAAGTATTGGGAAGCAACATATGGAAAATATTCCCAAGGCGTCTGACAGAATGCTGCAATAACGGTCAAAGAGCTTTTGAAGCCGACAGACGAACAATGGTAGCTGGTATCGCAGATTACATGACACAAGATCTGAAAGACTACTCAAGAAGAACGGCTGAGCGGATTGCAAAGATCATCACTGAGAAATATCCCAAAACCTTCAGCGATGTGATCAACAATAAAACCGTGGGATCTGGAATGGAAAGTTTGCGGCAGCAGATTTATAACGCCGTTAATTATCGAAAAGGAATCGATAAGGAAACAAAAAGACGCGCCGAATTTCGGCTCAGTGATGAGACCGCAGATGATCCTGCTTCTGCGCTACCAAAGCGGCGAAAACAAGATGAATATGGTTGTACTGAGTACCAACCACTTTTGCAGCCAACCGAGTCGACAACTTCACAAACAGACAAAAAATTGCAACTTATTCAATTCTTTAAATCTGACGAAAAAGACGAAAAAAAATATCTCAATTAATGGATGATACCTACCCGACACAGAGAGTCGACATCAATAAGAAAACGAGAGATCTCGTCCAACTGCTCCAGGTCTGGCCGTACCTTCAAAGTCCAAAGTACCTCATAGACCATGCTTCACGTCTTCTTGGCAAATCAGTTCAAGCAACGTGGGAAGAGAGTTTGACTATGTACGCCAAGCCAATCCGAAAATACATTATTTTCAGCGAGAAATCGAAAATGATAAAATTACGGCAATCGAATAGCATTAGCGAAACGAATCCGAATGAATCTAAGATTAACGTTCTTCAAATAATATCTGATGCAAAAGCATCGAGTACAGCTACACAGAGTGAAATCGCATTGATAGCGGTGATCTTTCCTCTAATCGCCACACAGTTGAAGGAAGATCCGCAATACTTATTCAGGGTTATACCCGTGAGTGCCATAATTTTCTATTACTATTGACATTACTGCTTGCAAATAATTGTGAATTGATCTCAGCAATCACTGGCTTGTTGCTTTCCCTATATATTTTATTCACATTGACTTAATTTTGAATATATTTATTTCCGTCAAATTCCTTTAACTAGTGGTTTATGTTTGAACGATTATATTTTTTTCGGCACTTTTGCATTTGAAATGGTTTTGAAACTATTTGGATAATTTAAATTTAGATTAGTTTGAAATTGTAACAGTACGACTTACTGTTACTAATCGATTTGTACGCTTTATTCTGCTTGTAGGAGGACGTAGAGAGCACCGAAATAGCAGATTACGCAAAACAGGACTCCCCGATTATGATTGTGAGAGGCAAGTTATAATTTACATGAATAAGCATATGGGGCATTCCACGCCAAATCAACCAGAGTAGAGATAAATGAGTAGAGATAAAAATCTACAAAAAATCATGAAAGCTACTTTCATTTAGTACAAAAACACAAAAAAATTTCAGCCAAATCAAAAATGGTCGGGGTCAATCATTGGTTGATTTGGCGTGGAATGCCCCATATACAAATGCAGTAATAATTGTACAAGAATTTGTAAAATTTTGAAAAATTAATTATAATTTTTTAGTACTTTATTAGACAGCGGAATTGGTTTAATAGTCATATTGTTTATCTGAATTCAATATAATATAACAGGAAAATCGCTATTCGACATCGAAGCAATAAAGTGCGACGTCGTACTGGAGGAAAAGGTCGTTCTATGCGCCCGAGGTGTACTGGATGGATTTCTAATTACGTTTTTGGCATATTATGTATTTGGTTACGTATATCAACCAGAGGTTCAAAAAACTTTGGAGTTTATTCAAAGGTGAGGTTTTTTGTGTATACCATTTTCTTATGAAGGGTCTGTGGCGCATACATATAACTGGAAAAAAATATCAGATTACGTTTTTCTAAATATTTCTCACAAATAGTTGGAATGTTCGCGCGGGAATGGCCGCGCCGAAACATCACGTACCCGAAAAACGTGTATAATTCCTAAATTATAATTTTTCACGGTTTTGCACGGATGTGAAGCGCGCAACTTGATGTAACTCGCGAGCTCACGAAGCTCACTTGTTGTACCGAACTTGCTAGTATTGTAATAAACTTAGCTAATAAAATATATTTCGATGACGTAAAATGGAGTAAGGAAACTCTTTCGTGCTGAACATCTTTTTTTAAGAGTCTTATTTTCTTTTATTTCAGAGTATTACTTCAAATAAACCCCAAAACTGGACATAAGCAGAAGGAAAATAAAAAAAGAAACGCACTGTCCTATAATAGTTCCGTGATGAAGCTGGCTAATGCTGTGGAGGCTTTTAAAGATGATTAAAATTTTCGACAAAACGATTAAAAAATATATAACAAAATTAGTTTAAAGAAATAAAAGTGTTCTGGCTATTATGTGCAAATAATCGGAGTTTATTTTTTATATTAAATCCACACCTTTTGTTTAGAAAAGGAATCAGAAAAGGTCAAATTGGGCAAGCAACTTTAAAATGGTATATCCATATTATCTGCTGATAATCGTTAAATGATATAATTTTCTTTTTTATGTGTAAATTTTCAATGTTTTTAACGTATAAAAAATGTGTGCAAAATTTGGTGTACTCGTGTACGTAAAGATTCAATATATTTTTATTTTTATAACTGAAAAATAATGAATGTATTTATTAAATAATTATATTTAATAAATGCATTATTTTTCAGTTATGAAAATAAATATAGTATATTGTGCACCTAGGGGAAAAATGTTACGTTTTTCAGACAAGTGTGCGTAACCTTCGGCTATGGCGACAATCACTGCACGAGTCTGAAAAAAGCTTTCTCTCCGTGGTACACATACAATATTTTTCATAATACCTTTACGGAAATGTTCGAATTTTGATGCCTGTAGAGCGAGGCGACAGTGGCCAATTTCATGTTGGGCGACTTATACTTTCTCTTCCTAGGGAGGAAAAGTATAAAGTCTAAAGTCCTGGTGTGAAATTGCGGGCATCATTTTTGTCACGCTCTACATAGGTATCCAAATTCGAACATTTCGATAAAGATATTGTGAAAAAAATATTTTTAAAAATATATTAAAATATTGTTAAAAATATTAAATATTTAAAAAATTTGTATTAAAATAAGTACAAAAATGTAGAAAGTTTTTATGCAGATACCGTAAATGAAATTTTAAATAAGATATTGAAAATTAAAAAAGTGGTATTTTGAAAATAAAAGTAACGAGCATTAATATTACTATGCGCATCTGTTTGAAAAATCAAATACTTGTAAAGCAATTTTGACCTTTAAGTATATGTAAATTAAGAAACAGGTCTCGGAATTCTCAGAATCAAGACCATACAATTAATGCACTGTATGACACTTTTGTGACACTTGTTTCTATGATATTTCTACAGATTTGTCCCGTAATAACCACTCTGTATATTGATAATAATATTCCAACATAGTAAAATTACAACACTTATGTACTTGAAATTTATTTAGTCTTGAGACAATTCTCAGTCAATGTTTATGAAAATTAGAAAACCTGTTTCTTAATTTAAATATGCTTAAAGATCAAAATTCATTTACAGGTATATGAATTTGCAAACAGATAAACATAGTAATATTACTGCTCAATACTTTTATTTTTGAAATATCACTCCTTTAAATTTCAGTTTCGCTTAAAGATCAAAATTCATTTACAGGTATATGAATTTGCAAACAGATAAACATAGTAATATTACTGCTCAATACTTTTATTTTTGAAATATCACTCCTTTAAATTTCAGTTTCGTATTTGAAATTTCATATACGGTATATGCATAAAAACTTCCTACATTTTTATATTAATTTTAATACAGATTTTTTTTACAGTGTATATAATTGAGCTTATTTTTTATTTTGATAAATGTAAATACAAATATCTTATTATATTAATATTTAATAAGAAAACTGAGAAGTTGAGTCGCCAGCAAATAATTAACAATTAGTACTAGGGTTTTGTTCGACCACACTGGCAATTTTATTATTTGAAAGACGCACGCTACGTTTCGACCGCAAAATTCGGTCCTTTTCAAGCGTGTATAATATTAATTAGTTGGACATAGTTTCCAAAGTACGTCGAATCTAAAAACTAAGAGCATAGGATTTTGTAGAACGCGGCATACAGAATGAGTTATAATTATATTAAATAAAAAACTTACATATTAACGTATTGTTTCGAGAAATGGAAAACAGTTTCACTACATTTCAATTTTCCGTAATTATCAGAGGGACAAGTCTCTATCGCACGATGGTGAAATTGCGACTAACAGAAGGACAAAACAATAAACATTAACTTTCGAAACAAGACTAAGGTGAAGAGAGGGAAGCTAAAGAGAAGGGGGAATCACGTTTCCCTTATGATATGTTCATATAGGGCATTGAGACTCTCCGTGTCCTTTTGCATATTAATGGTATTATCCGATTTTTTAATGAAGAACATCTCAGCCAACTCCCTCTTTCTCATCAGCCTCTCTCTGTGCATTATCTCTGGATTTCCCCAATCAAAGTCATGTCCACGAGATATACGATGTTCACTAACTACAGAGTGTTTGCCAGTCGGTTTATTAATATCCTTCTGGTGTTCTTTCAGGCGCGTACAGAGATGCCTTTTTGTCTGCCCTATGTATATCGCATTACAGTTTTTGCAGATGATCTTATATACGACCTCCGTTTGTTTCGAATCATCGATCTTATCTTTACCGCGATTAATTAAGCAATCTAATTTTTTGGGAATCGTGAACAAAGGAGTAATATGGCACTTACTCAACGT
Source organism: Temnothorax ravouxi (assembly GCA_030770255.1). NCBI lineage: Eukaryota > Metazoa > Arthropoda > Insecta > Hymenoptera > Formicidae > Temnothorax > Temnothorax ravouxi. The sequence goes on from JASTWP010001148.1 coordinate 12,384, forward strand.
GAGATTAATATTTTTACTTAAACCCTTTATGTAGGGTAACGTCATGCACCTTTTTGAATCGGTCTTGTCATTCGTGGAGATGTTATGTGGGGTATCGCGTGTTTTTAAGAGATGTAACCTTTTTAAGATGTGTTTGTTAATAATTTGTTTTGGAAAGTTATTATTATTTAGGATGTCTTTAACTATTTTGATATTATTGTTATGGAATCTTTTATCAGAAAGTAGAATCGCACGATCAACAAGACTTGTAATGGTATTCAACTTGTATTTTAAAGGGTGGTTCGAATAAACCACGATCTCTGCTTTCAGGATGTGTATTATATCTTGCAGGGCGTTGTCGCATAGCTCGTGTAAACGTCTCCGTCCTTCGCCCTGTAAACGACAACGAGTTTAATCGAAAAAAAAGAAAAACGAGAACAGGCGAACGTTTACCTTTATTTCCACAGGGGTGATGTTTCTACCTTTGCCATCCATAAATGCGACGGGACAGTAGTTATGTACGTATGCCACCCGGAAAAAGTTTTTGGGACTTTCACATAGGTCTCGAAAGAGGCCCCACAATCTTCGTTTGCTGATGTCGCTGCGCGTGCAGTCGACGCTTTGCACCTTTCGCGCGGAATGTTCCTTTGACGGCTTGCCAACGGAACCAGAGATTTTCAGCCAGTCCTTCACTATATCTACTACTCCGAACGGCACCCCGGTTTGCGACATACCCCATGGTCCAGGATTCATGCCGAGAAACAAAATTTTTTTCGTACCGGTATAATACATGGCATGCATTTCAGCGGCATATTGAAGCGGCGCGTAAATATATTCAATGGACGTGGAAGCGGAAAAAGAAACCTGTCGTAACGTGGTACAAAGTTTATGTTCGCGCGCGAGCACGCTCGTGGAGATAGCGGTGGCGCGTCGATAAATGTGCTCCCCGGCCGTTCCCGTTTCTTCTGTCGTTGAAGACGACATAGACATAGAAGAACTATCTTTTTAATCGGTTTTAATCGAACATTTTCGGCAGAAAATTACCGCAGTTTATCCTATATACGAGCCTATCCTATATATTATGTAGGGTAACGTCATGCACCTTTTTGAATCTGTCTTGTCATTCGTGGAGATTTATGTGGGGTATCGCGTGTTTTTAAGAGATGTAACCTTTTTAAGATGTGTTTATTAATAATTTGTTTTGGAAAGTTATTATTATTTAGGATGAATTGTACTAATGGAAGCCTTCCAAGGGCCTATGGGCTACCGAAAGTACAAAAGGTTGGCTTCCCATTGCGCATTATTATCTCGACGTTGGGCAGCCCACTTTATAACGTAGCCAGCCTCCTCCAAAGGACCCTGCACTCTATCCCAAAACCTAAGTCACATATCAAGGACAGCTGGGCCTTTGCTGAGTTTATAAATAATAAGAAAACTAACGACGATGAGATACTTATTTCTTTAGATGTCACAGCTTTATTTACAAACATACCGAAAGACTTGGTTTTGAGAGGCATTGAGAGCAGGTGGTTCCACATTTCTAAAAAAACGGATCTCACTTTATCGCAATTTCTATATGCAGTCGATCTAGTTTTGTCGTCCACGAGTTTCGTATTTAATTGGGTAATATATGAACAAATTTTCGGTAGCCCAATGGGATCTCCGCTATCTCCAAATACTGCGGACATCGTGATGGACGATCTAGAGACACAATGTTTGAATCTTTTAAATCTCAATATCTCAGTTTTTTTCAGATATGTGGACGATATTTTCGCGGTCGTCTCGAGAAAACATGTGGACTTGATACTTAAAGTGTTTAATGATTATCATCCTAGACTTAAATTTACTTATGAAATTGAAAACAATGGGTCTCTTAACTTCCTTGATACAACAATCATAAGGAATGGCAACACTTTGATAACGAATTGGTATCGAAAACAAAGTTCTCGGGAAGATACACTAATTTTTATTCGAACCACCCTTTAAAATACAAGTTGAATACCATTACAAGTCTTGTTGATCGTGCGATTCTACTTTCTGATAAAAGATTCCATAACAATAATATCAAAATAGTTAAAGACATCCTAAATAATAATAACTTTCCAAAACAAATTATTAACAAACACATCTTAAAAAGGTTACATCTCTTAAAAACACGCGATACCCCACATAACATCTCCACGAATGACAAGACCGATTCAAAAAGGTGCATGACGTTACCCTACATAAAGGGTTTAAGTAAAAATATTAATTTCACGTTGAGTAAGTGCCATATTACTCCTTTGTTCACGATTCCCAAAAAATTAGATTGCTTAATTAATCGCGGTAAAGATAAGATCGATGATTCGAAACAAACGGAGGTCGTATATAAGATCATCTGCAAAAACTGTAATGCGATATACATAGGGCAGACAAAAAGGCATCTCTGTACGCGCCTGAAAGAACACCAGAAGGATATTAATAAACCGACTGGCAAACACTCTGTAGTTAGTGAACATCGTATATCTCGTGGACATGACTTTGATTGGGGAAATCCAGAGATAATGCACAGAGAGAGGCTGATGAGAAAGAGGGAGTTGGCTGAGATGTTCTTCATTAAAAAATCGGATAATACCATTAATATGCAAAAGGACACGGAGAGTCTCAATGCCCTATATGAACATATCATAAGGGAAACGTGATTCCCCCTTCTCTTTAGCTTCCCTCTCTTCACCTTAGTCTTGTTTCGAAAGTTAATGTTTATTGTTTTGTCCTTCTGTTAGTCGCAATTTCACCATCGTGCGATAGAGACTTGTCCCTCTGATAATTACGGAAAATTGAAATGTAGTGAAACTGTTTTCCATTTCTCGAAACAATACGTTAATATGTAAGTTTTTTATTTAATATAATTATAACTCATTCTGTATGCCGCGTTCTACAAAATCCTATGCTCTTAGTTTTTAGATTCGACGTATTTTGGAAACTATGTCCAACTAATTAATATTATACACGCTTGAAAAGGACCGAATTTTGCGGTCGAAACGTAGCGTGCGTCTTTCAAATAATAAAATTGCCAGTTTGGTCGAACAAAACCCTAGTACTAATTATTAATATTTAATATTAATAATTTAATTAGTTGCTTAATTTAACTTCTTGTTTAATAAATGAGCAGATGCAGTACTGAAAATATGTACCTATTATATAATATTTTAATTTTCAAAATTGTCAAATTACAAACAGGAATTTTGTTGTGACTTTTACAGTTATAAAGTAACTATTTAATGGAAATGGAAGCCTAAAAAAATTAATATTGTAACGCAATTATTATAATGCTCAAATCATAAAATATTTACATTATCCATGTCTGCCAATACAATATAATTTTTTATTCATATTGCAATCTATATAATGGCAATGTTATTATATATTTGACAGGCAAATCAAAATAGCTTCGAATCGATATCGAAATGATAAAATATCAATGTTTTAACAAAAATACGTAATTTGCTTGTTTACAGTCTGGCGTGATGAATGTATGTCACAGATAATCTCTTCTTTTAAAAAATGTCATAAAGCACAAACATCAAAATAAGCTTCAAATATCGAGCATTATTTTGATATGATGTAATATCAATGATTTCGACGTCAATTCGACGTCGATTCGATGGGTCATTTCTCGCTGGGTTTATGCTGTATAAGTATGTGATAAAATAAAAAGAAAGAAATGTGTGCTACGTAATCTTATTATCATATTTTGTACATTAAACGTGTAACTAGATGATTCATTATGCAATTATGTAAATTTGTGTAGAAAAACTAATGCAACTGCTAATTTTTAAATGCATCATTGAACTCAAAGTAAAGAAATCTTATTTTGCATGCATTTATAAATCCCTATATAAATATCAAGCTTGGATATCGTTGTATTTTCTATATAACTTTGTACTGTAATCGAAAAGCCCAGCTTTATTCCGAATGTACTGTTTCCGAGATGATGTGTTTATTTTAAATTGTTGAAGACGTGTAAGTTTAAAATTTTTTATCAGAATCACAATTTATATGTATTAAATATAAAAATACTTAAGGGGATCCTAAAGCCGTCTGTATTACCTACCAAATACTATATCTGTCATTGTATAGAGAATGATAATAGACAAGGAAAGAAATATTTCCTGCATTAATCTGATTTTTTGATAATAAATTTAATATATTTCAGCAGCACTTTGCTTAGTATTTCCAACAATGAATCCAATACGTTCGACAACTTTCCGCGGCGATGAGGAGTCAAGATCAACACGTAGTGAAGATCACAATACTTATTCAGTTTTACGTTCAAGAACCGAAGACGAAAAGCAGAGACGTAGACGAGAATGGCAACGCCAGCAAGAACGAGAAAGACAACATGAAAAATTGAAAACAGCAAAAGATTTTAGAATATGAGAGGAAACGTGCACAAGCTTTAAAATATGCTGAGGGAAAATCCTCGCGTCATAGTCGAAGCAAAAGCGGTAGTGAGTCTCCCTCGCATCTTCGGTATAGAGGGAGATCTACGTCAACTGCTTCCAAATCTGGTAGTCTGCATGAAAAGTGAGTTTACAACATACATATAACTATATGCCCCTATATCTTTATTTTGACTTGATAGAGATAAGGTGACCAAAACTTTAAAATATCTGAAAAAGATATTTCAATAAAATAATATTAGTATAAAACAATTTATTGATAGAAAAAATTGCTTACGAGTTAAGATATATAAATAAATTCAGCTTAGCTTGTTAGTAGGGCTCGTTAATAGAAAACTATAATTTCAATGCCAGATCAGAATAAGGCGCAAGATGTACAGAGATAAATGTGTTTTTTTCACTTTTAATAGTTATTTGTGTAACAAGTGCGGGAAGTTGAGAATTGGACACGAGTGCGGAGTGGACGCACGAGCCGAAGGCGAGATATTTCAAATATCGATACTTCAGTGCCCAATTATTCCCTCTTTTGTATCGATACTTTATCGCTCGATATTTCCACGTATCGATACTTGACCCTTGAATATCGAACTTTGATAGACCTATGTCGACCGTCCGTGGCGGTGGCGCCCGTGGGCCGGCCCGGCGGCCCTTGACTATCTTTTGTTTTTTGATGGCCGTTACGTTATATACGTTAGTTAGACCGCGTGGCTTCTTATTCTTATATATTTGCTCAAATTGTTACCATTAGTATCAATCGTATCAGATATCAGTAGTCTGTCTCAGTCATCTCTGTGTCTAGAGTGTCCAGTGAAGTGAAGAACAGAAGTCTGTAGAGCTAGTTCAAGGTTCAAGTACGTAGGTACATAGTGTACGTACTGTAACAGTAACTCTCTTACAAGAGATTGCAGTTACAATCAAGGTAAGGATAAAAAATAATTATTATATATTTTTTTTATCTAGTTCATTTTCCAGCAAGCGACACAAGTCATTGAAGTTGTCACAAATGTCGTTCTATCTTTCTTTACTTAACATTCAATAAATAACAAAGAGAGAACGACATTTGAGTCGACTTGTATCACTTGCTGGAAAACGCACTCAGATTTCATTATTTCTTAAAAGGCTTTTTCATGCTGATGCTCGACGCTTAATTTGAGTGACCTATCACGTGATCAATTTTGACGCTCAAATCGAGCGTCGAGCGTCAGCATGAAAAAGCACCTTTACTGATCCGTTTTATAGAATACTGATCCGTATTATTAAATGTATAATTTTCTTATTTGTGTTAGTCTAGACTAGTCTAGAGTGTCCAGTAAAGTGAAGAACAGAATTCTGTAGAGCTAGTTCAAGGTTCAAGTACGTAGGTACGTACTGTAACAGTAACTCTCTTACAAGAGACTGCAGTTACAATCGAGGTAAGGATAAAAAATAATTATTATATATTTCTTTTATTTAGTTTACTTTCTAGCAAGCGACACAAGTCATTGAAGTCATTACAAACGTCGTTCTGTCTTTCTTTACTTAGCATTCAATAAATAACAAAAAGAGAACGACATTTGAGTCGACTTATATCACTTGCTGGAAAACGCACTCAGATTTCATTATTTCTTATGATCCGTTTTATAGAGTTTAATGTATAATTTTCTTATTTGTAATATTTACAGAGTTAAATCTAAAAATAGTCCTAAGGTGAAAGAGCACATTCCACGTTTCCATTTCCTAACTTCTAACTTCTAACGGCGTACTAACGCACTTACTTTCTATAAAAGTACTAAAAGTAGGCGTGCAAGTTTTCCTTTATTTTATTCTATTTCCTTATTTCTTTCATTTTTGATTAATTATTAAATAAGAATCATCCTATCTCTTTTTCTTTATAGTGCCGCCAAAAAATCCTATTTGGAATTATTTTGTAAAAAGTGATACAGTTGCTAAATGCAAAATCTGCCAGTTAAATGTAAAAACATCTGGAAATACAACTAATTTACATTTCCATATGAATCGGTGTCATCCTGATGTTCAGATGGAGAAAGTTCAGATGACCCAATTAATACTGATTTTTAAGTGATATTCAACCTCTCCACATTAAATCAGCTTGCAACAGTTCTTATACGCTATCGATCTTGTTCTGAGCTCCACTAGTTTCTCCTTCAACAGCCAAGTATACGAGCAAATTTTTGGTAGTCCGATGGGCTCCTCTCTCTCCCCAATCCTCGTGGACATCGTCATGAACGACTTGGAAACTGATTGTTTAAATGCACTCGACTTCGCCATTGCGATATTTTATCGATATGTAGACGATATCTTCGTTGTCGTACCCCGAGACGAGTTAATCAACATACTCGATGTTTTTAACGGCTACCACCCCCGCCTTAAATTTACGCACGGTTGAAAACAACAATTCTCTTCCGTTTTTGGACACGATCGTTATCAGGGAAGGAAATAATTTACTAACTAATTGGTACCGCAAACCCACTTTCTCTGGCAGGTACATTAACTTTCTTTTGAGTCACCCGTTTAAATATAAGATCAACACTATAAACTGCCTCACTGATCATGCGGTGTTGCTTCCCGATAAACGTTTCCACCGAAATAATCTTGAAACAGTAAAAACTATTCTACTTAACAATTCCTTCCTTGACAACCTAATCAGTAGACAAATCAACGCTACACTAAAACAACTCCGTCACCATACCTTTCGTTAAGGGTCTCAGCGAGAACATACGATTCGCGTTGAATAATGTGGGCCTTGATACAGTATACACCATCCCGAAAAAGCTCGATGTATTAATAAAAAAAGGAAAGGATGCACTCGATAAGAATCATGAAACCGAGCTCGTATATAGGATAAACTGCGGTAATTCCCTGCCGAAAATGTTCGATTAAAACCGATTAAAAAGATAGTTCTTCTATGTCTATGTCGTCTTCAACGACAGAAGAAACGGGAACGGCCGGGGAGCACATGTATCGACGCGCCACCGCTATCTCCACGAGCGTGCTCGCGCGCGAATATAAACTTTGTACCACGCTACGACAGGTTTCTTTTTCCGCTTCCACGTCCATTGAATATATTTACGCGCTGCTTCAATATGCCGCTGAAATGCATGCCATGTACGTACGAAAGTATTGTACCGGTACGAAAAAAATTTTGTTCCTCGGCATGAATCCTGGACCATGGGGTATGTCGCAAACCCGGGTGCCGTTCGGAGAAGTAGATATAGTGAAGAACTGGCTGAAAATCTCTGGTCCCGTTGGCAAGCCGTCAAAGGAACATCCCGCGCGAAAGGTGCAAGGCGTCGACTGCACGCGCAGCGACATCAGCGGACGAAAATTGTGGGGCCTCTTTCGAGACCTATGTGAAAGTCCCGAAAACTTTTTCCGGGTGGCATACGTACACAACTACTGTCCCGTCGCATTTATGGATGGCAAAAGTAGAAACATCACCCCTGTGGAAATAAAGGTAAACGTTCGCCTGTTCTCGTTTTTCTTCTTTTTCGATTAAACTCGTTGTCGTTTACAGGGCGAAGGACGGAGACGTTTACACGAGCTATGCGACAACGCCCTGCGAGATTAATACACATCCTGAAAGAGCAGAGATCGTGGTTGGCATTGGCACCTACGTCGAAGACAGAGCACGGCGCGTGGTCCAAACTGGTGGTCTTTCAATACAGGTAAGATGTGCAAATTTCGTTTACGTGAACACCGACGACAACGGTTGACTCACTCTGAAACGTCGCTTTCTAGGTTCGGGGCCTGCGACATCCCAGTTTGAGAGCTGTAGGGAATCATACGTGGACGGAACAAGCTCGACAACGATTAAAAGACTTGAACATACTTCGCGACTTTAAATGTACGGACGACATCGTCAGGGACGTAGGTGCGTAACAACGTTCGTCGAACGCGGCGGCAACGCGCGTGAAACGCGTTCTCTTCTTATATAACCATTTAAATGATGGTTAACCTTCGGCCCGAAATTACACCCAACTTTAAGGGTTTTTCTATGGGTTGAGTGTATTTTTCTATAAGGGAATGGTAACACCGATACTATGTTAAAATATTTCAACAGAAAGGAAATGTAATTCTGATCGTAATTTGAGGTTAATTATGTGTACAATTAACATAACTTTTATGTTGAAATTGAGATTGTAAGATAAAATCAACACTCTTTTTCTGTAAATTTTTATTCCTACTTCTGTTAAAGTAAAATCAACTCCCTTTTTCTGTAAATTTTAACATATTTAATAAATACGTTCAAATTCTGTTACTTTAACATATTCTTTAAATTATTTTAATAATTTTACATTTTAAATTTGTTAAGTTCAATTAACATATCAGGCATATGTTAAATCTACACAAGAGTGTGTAAATTGTTTTACACAAAAATTTTAACAAGGACCTTTTTTAACAAACCTACAAAAATTTTCCAACAGTGTATAATAGTTTGGCTTCCTTATAGAGGAATCTTTTTAAGATTAAAGAAATGATGAAGAAGAAATGTGCGAATTTCTAATTTGCACACTTATTTTGCTTTCTTTACTTTTATAACCATCGCAATAAATTCAGAGATTATATTATAAGGCTAACCGATAAATAAAGTAACTTATTTTTAATAAAAATAAATAAATAAAAAAATAAATAAAAAAATAAATAATTAAATATATAAATAAATAAATAAGTAAATGTAATATATTATAAGTATAGGTATCATTCACGCAAGAACGCTTTTCTGAGATGTTGGTTGATTGGGTTGCAAAAAAATATCTACCGTTAAGTTTTTTTGAAGATGATGAAACTCAGAGATTATTCCTATTTTTAAATAAACAAGCAGTTTTACCTGGCAGAAATAAACTTAAATCTAATGTTCAATCCCAAATTTATAAAAAACAAAAAGCGGTTATTACGATTTTATCAAAAAATCAATCAAAAGTTTCATTCACAATCGATGGATGGACATCAATTGCTAATCAATCTTATTATGGCATAACTGGTCATTTTATTGATAATGATTGGAATTTGAGATCATTAGTTATTGATTTTGTCCCATCAAATAGAAAACATACTGACCAAGATATAGCAACACTTTTTTATGGAGTCCTAGAACAATTTGGATTGCGTAAAAAAATTCAAGGCATAACTGTCGATAATGCTGCCGCTAATACCATGATGTAATAAAACAAGGTGTGTTCTTGCGCAGCTATTTTTTCCAGCCAATGAACAGAGGTCCCACTCTGCGCCATTTTCTCGCGCCAATTTTGAATACGCCTAAGTTTAAACATATATAAAGCAGACGTAAAAATAGAAAATAGACGTTCGCTAGCTACTGTGATGTAATATTATTATTTTTGAATATTATTATAGCTATTATATAATAACGTTTATTAAATTTTTGTAATTGTATAATTATTATTCTTATTTTAAATATGTTGTAAGTAAACATTGAAAACACTATACATTTACATTACTACAATAAATGGTTATAAAAATGTAATAAATAATAAATAAGTATTAAGTCCTGTTCAGAATAATTCCGTCCAACTATAAACCCGTGCTGATTGGGATATTAATAATACTGAATGATAAAATGGTAAATAAGGAATCAATTAATTACGTTTTATGTAATTTTTTTATTTATAATTTTTGACATTTTTTTGTTGTATTTTCTCCGGTTGTTTTCAGCCATGATGGATTTGTTAATGTTTTAGATCCGAGGCATAAAGTAGAAGCATTTAAGTACACCGATTGGGGAAGAGAAATGGAACAAATGTCATTGAAAACATTTGAAAATATTTACAAAGAGCACTACTACTACCCAGAAATTAATATACTTAACTTATCGCAGGATGAAAAAGAGAGTAACACATCTGACGATGATTGTATTAATGTAAATAGATTATTTAAAAAAGGGACTAGCATTAATCTTACAAGAAATACTGCATATCGTAATAATCTTTGGAAGCAAGAAATAAATCATTATTTATCTGCTGAACGAGCTGATGCAAAGGAAGATATTCTACAGTGATGGCATCAACATGAAAAAGTATATCCGACACTGTCTCGAATGGCTAGGGATTTCTTAGCAACACCCACTACATCTGTTCTTGCCGAACGATTATTTTCAAGAGCCTCTCTTATTATCCGTAAATACCGTAACAAACTCACAAAAGAATCCACCAGATGGTTGTTATGTTTAAACTCATGGATAACATGTGTGTTCGGATCCATGATCCGAACGGCGCGCCTGCGAGCGCGGCAACCCGTTGTGCGATACCTCGCCCGCCAAGCACAACAACATTCCGCGCCGCGAACACAGGTAATACATGCCGCCGCGGGGCGGCTGACTTTCGCAAGTTCAAGAATATCAACACGAGGGTATATAAGGGCAAGTCTGCCCACAAGGAACCATCCTCTCTCGCATTGAATACTTCCCCGGACATTAAACAAGCCGGGTGTCGAGGAAAAAGCGATCGAGACTAATGTTGTAACCAAGCTCCATCCTGGAGCATAGAAACGTCTGTGACGGCTCTTCAGAGCGAAGGAGCCAGAGTTGACCTCCGTCAACTTATCCACCCTGTGGATTCCGCCCCTCCACACCGTCGAGCTTGCCGAGTGCGCTCCGTGGTGGTCGAAGCTAAGGGCGCATTTTCAAGACGCGTCAGGGAAGGACGACCACGCCAGCGAACCCGGAGGCGAGCCAGGAGGCCCTCCATCACCAACGGACCACGAGTGGCAAGGCAACCTACGCCTCCACTTGAACCAGTGGCAGCTCATTCCACTGAGCCTCCCCGAGTCACACCGGAGACTCACCCGTCCACCAGGGCTGAGCCTAGCTCCGGGTGACCCTCGGGCACTGAGACCCTTGCCACAAGGAGCGTGGAAAACGGTCGGCACGCAGACCGAGCCGAAGAAGAGGAAGAGGAGCAAGGACAAAAGAACCTCGCCGGCCCTGCCCTCCCCAGTTATCCCGGAGTTACCCCTCGATCGGGCCCCTACAACTCCGGGAAAAGTGGCCGATCCCAACAACAACCAGGAGGTCTTCTACGACGAAGATCTTCCTGGTCGGCCACTCAACGCTAGACAAGCAGCTAAATTGAAGCTCTTGTTCTAAGCATTTTTTTGAAAAACCCTGTGCCTGTGTGCACAGGCATAAGCTAGAACTAAAGTCAACGCGACAATGTACCTGACGATGCAATAAAGCTCTATTCACATTCACATTGAATTGCACAAGATTCACGTTTTACTGAGCCTTCGACTTCCTTCCTCAAATTCCCTGCCTTTTCGAAACAATGTGATTTAGCAATTTATATACATAATTCCATGGAATAATTTCAAAACAATAGGTATATGTTCTACAATAAATATTACTTCCATAATTATTTGTTTCATAATTAATTTTCTTAATTTCTAAACTGTTTTTAATTAATTTTTGTCTTAAAATTTAATATCGAGAATAGTATTTATCTCGTTTTTCCGAGAAGAGATGAGTACGAGACGAGACGAGAAAAAACAAATGACAGATAATAATCTCGAAAATATTATCTTAACGAGACGAGAAATTCTGAAACGAGATTTCGAGATTCTCGTATCAAAATGCATCACTACATTGTCCCACTAAAATTTATGAAAAAGTCAATTATATCCAATACTAAAAACATTATAAGACCACTTACGGGGCAATCATAATATAACTGTTGAGACTCCTGTCCCATACAAATTGAGAAAATGTTTTACAGTCCATAAGGATGTTGCAATATGTATAATGTGCGGCTTTTCCAAAAAAAATTATAAAAAAAGTGCCCACAAACTCACTGAACACGTTGATAAAAAGCACCTAAATTGGGAAAATGAATACATACCCAGGAAAAAAAATTATACATAAATTACATAATTATGTATAATCATATATTATAGAGACAAAACTCATATATAATCATATATAATTATATATAACAGAATATATATAAGAATTGTTCGTTACCAATCACCACCACCATCTCGATCCCTGCGAAGAGTATAATTCCAACATCTGATTATATTATTTTAAGTTTGATTGTATTATTTTAAGTCTAATTATATTATTTTGAATCTAATTATAATATTGTGTCTAATTATATTATTTTAAGTCTGATTATATTATATTACTTATGTTTATATTGCTTTGATATCTACTGTATTACTTTGAATTGCTTTCAACCTATACTGTGTTACTGTATGATTAAAATGAAAAAAGGAGGAGAAATTATTTGAGCTTTGAAGAAATAATATATGAAATAACACGAATTACAGGCAGAGAAATAAAAAGATAAGTTGCAAATAGAAAAATTTCAACATATTTTACAGTCCCTCGGATTCTTTCTTGATAAATATATCATAATAAAGTTATACGATTTCAATAAACAAAATTTTAACAAACCGATAAAAAATTAGATTTGAACGTATTTGAAAAAAGAACGTTGTCAGACATGTCCGCTGACGTTATGCTTTGCGGTACCCCAATGTGCAATTTGATAGTTTATCTGAAACAAAAAACTCAATAAATTCTAAATAAATTTAGTGTTGCAAATCGAATACATCAATATTCGAGAAGCAAATATTATAAGCAAAAGCAAACATTCTTCAAGATCGCTGGAATGGCTCCAAACCGCGACGGTTTACTTCCCCCCTTTTTTTGGTATTTTCGAGCAAACGGCACAGGTGTTTCTCGCGTGATCGCAAGCACCGCGACCAATAGTCGGTTCGCTAGACGTTTTGGAGCCAATCCGCGTTTCTCACGTCACCGAATTCCTCGTGGTCTAACGCGAAGCTCCGGCCGCGATCCCTTGCCTGCTCCGGCCGGGAAAGCCAGTGAGCCCTGAAAATTTGTACGCGACACATATTACGTCGACCGCGATCAAACGGAATCGAGTCGTAGTAGTGTAAAAGCGAGCGTGATATCGGACATTGTTAAAGCATATTGAACATTTAAATAAAGTAACTCTTGTTTCGTTACTAGAAACCTAACCTGACTCCTTTTTCATTTGTGCTGTCCTCAGCGACCCGCGCGAAAACGCAGAGCAGTCCACTAACATTTAGTCTTTGTCGATTTTAAAAATTCGCATATCTTACAAAATGTTTATATCTTAATATGCAAATTTTCGACTAAAAATTGATCGTTTTTTTTTACTATACAAAATTAAAGTATAAAAAAAATCCTACGACAAATTTGACAACATGCGTCCAGCACGATATTACCAGACAGATTAGTACGACAGACTGAGCGACAGATGTTAAGTCTCACAGATTACGCACATATAGGTCTAATTCAACTATTAATTAATAATGTATCAAATTAAGAAAATAACGTAATAAATTCCTTTTAACTTTTATCAGAAATAACGTTCCCTGCTAAAATATTTTTTATTATAATATATTACAAGATTTTTTTTAGTAATAATATACATTTGTTTTCTATAGACATTTACTCACATTTGTTTTAATATGCTTTTTTAAACGATCATTAAAAGAAATGCTGCGGACTCTTCCGTATCCTTTTAACAGATCATTAAAAGTCCGTCGGCGAAGTTTGCCGCTGGACCAGCGGTCAAGAACCTCGTGAACACGAGAAAAGGAAACATGAGTGACCGCAAAAGAAAGAGTCCTCCTCGTGGGTTGCGTATAAACACGTTGTCTCCCGGGGAAGGATCTTAAAAACACGCTCACCCGAGCTCGGCCACGTCGGCAAGTTCGCTATAGATTTTATTTATTAATCGAATTAATTACCGCGATTAGTTTCCTGATGGGACACGCGAGTGCTCTTCCTCGTGTGCGCTCGTTCACTAAGGACGTAAAATTCGCAGGATAGGTATTCGAAATTCGTGGGGATTTGCTTACGACGCTTCTGAAACAGCAATTACTCGCAGGTAGCGGATTGGCGAGAAGATTAAGAGCTTATTACGACTACGACGGACGATTAATGAGGTGGCTACTGTAACTTTGCACGGCGCTGCCTAACCGGCACCATATAAAATAAATTCGTCGGCTTCTGATTACAACAAAAAGCGTGCGCCGCAGACACTTATTTATCGTGGCCTATACAAATTTGCGGGCGAAACATTCTAATCGTAGGTGTCGCAAAGCCAAGTATATGTTCAATTTCTAACAAATTACGCCAACTGCGTCATTAATAAAGAGCGCATTATTGTTACGATTAACATATTAAGGGGGGACGTATACCTAGATAAAAAAATGGATTTTTCAATTTTTGTATTTTCTTATGCAACATCTAGATGCAACATCTTGATGTTCAAATAAATGATAATTAATATGCGAGACTGGCTGATTGGAATACTCCGAAGCTATAATTTTGCTCCGAAGATTAATTACAGATCAATCATGAGCGACGTCAAGATAAACGATTTTTCTCGAATAAGATTGTATTGACGCTTAGAATGATACATCGGCATCGGGAAATGCGCGCGGAGCAGACAAACGAGATTAATCGTCGCCGAATATGGCTGTTGCACTCGCAATTAAAGTACGTTAATAAAGCACCGGAGGCAAATCGTTTCGCGCTCAGCGGAATGTGAAAGTAGATAAAGTCGCGGCGAACTAGTCGTATACGTAGTGCCAGTCTCGTTGGCGCGCAGCGAACCTCATTATCGGTTTCCGACTTAATTGAGGTTGGTTTCGTTAACGGATTACGGCCGGATCGGTTCCGCAAACCGATCCAGCGTCCCGAGCAAATGTCATTATCACGATCAACAACTTACGAGCGAGCTCTCGACTCGTACGTGCCAATTAAAATGCCGCCTTCGAACTGGTGATCACCGGACTTAACTTTTTCATCATCGCGCGTAATCTCCATCCATAAATATCGATAAGATCAGCATGAGCGATCAAACCGGATGATTACACGGTAATATTATGCAAGCTTAAGCTCTAACTTCACTGCCAGCATCGTATTTTATGGCTCAATTCAAAAGATAATAAATCAAATTCTTGTCATGATGTAATTAACTAATAATATTGCGAAAAAAACGTGAATATCACCGAAAAAACGACATTAATATACTCTTCCCTTTCAATAATTATCCTGAAACAACCAGTCGGCCGGAAACTTGCGGCCCACGCATCGGTATACTCGTTATTCACAACGTTCCGCCGTGGAAAAATATCAAAATATACTTTCTATCATCGTAACGTAGTCGTATATCAGAAAAGTGGATGTCGTATATTAGAAGGCACAGCAAGCGGCGATGGCGTTTCTCGAGATGGCGTGACTCCGGCACTATCGCATGGCAACCTTGCCGTGCATTATCGCCAATTAATAAGCCCTACGTTCTAAGAAAGCACCTCGGGGTTACGTACTTACTCGACATGCATCTCGCGTTCGTGGATCATCGCCACGAGGGAGAGGAAGAATCGCCTCGGTCTTTAACATCTCGTGCGCTCATCTTTCTCTTTCGCGAAAGAGAGAGAGAGAGAGAGAGAGAGAGAGAGAGAGAGAGAGAGAGAGAGAGAGAGAGAGAGAGAGAGAGAGAGAGAGAGAGAGAGAGAGAGAGGAAGAAGGGGGAGAGGGAGGAGAGTGAGCCGATTGCGGAACTCACGAACGCAAAGAGGTGATTTCGAGTTTCCTTCGGGAATCTCCTGACTATATACATGTTAACCCGCCTCACGACCGACAATTTGCAAATTTCCATTTCGTTCCAGCGCAGCTATTTCGCGAGAGAACACGGCGTCGAAACCGACATTCTGCTATATACGTTATTCCTATATGCGATGCGATAATGAGCTGGAGCCGTAAGTTAAGTTTAATATAAAAATACATAAAGTCCATTCAAATAAAATAATTTTTAATTATAATATAAATATAAAACCTCAAACCGAGATGTTCTTTTTACACTGACGAAAGTACGCGTTCGATTCGCAAATGCAATAAAATCCTACCCTAATATACATACTCGCGTATATTTCTGACACGCATTTATTTCTCTCTCTCTCTCTCCCTTTTCCTCTCCTCCTCTCCCTCTCTCTCTCCCTTTGTTTCGCAAAAAACCGTAATTTACGTTTCACGAAAATCGGCGGGGCTTAATGATCGAAGCGACGCTGGCCGTTTCCGTCGTCGTAAATTACGATGACCGATTCTCGAAGAGACCCTTAGCGCGCGCATCGGCGGCGGAGTTCGACCTTCTCGCACGCTCCCTCGTCGAGGACTCGGCTGGACTCGGCGAAATAATCGACCACGTTCCTGCGTTCCATGTACGGCGGCGGCGGCGGTGGTGGTGGTGGTGATGGCGACTCCTTGGGCGGGGTGAACGCGCTGTACAGTTAGGATTTCGAAGAGGCGAGGAACATAATGAGAGAAACGTGCTGCCCCCTGACCCGCGCTGCGCGCACGGCTGCACCCTTGTCCATATATTCGCATTGAGACGAAATTCTCGTTATGCGATACAGATACTAGAAGGTCTGCTCTTGCGAAGTAAGATGTATCAAGATGACATGGAAATCTACGTTTGGAGTTGATTAAACGAGAAACATGCGAGGGGATATTATCTCTACCATCATACGCACGCATACAGGTGATACAGGACCAGTTTTACCTAAAGAATTCCTCGCAGGGAAACACCAATTAATACGTTTCTGTATAAAAATCCGCATGTTGAAACGTGAGGCAGAATTTATTACGATAAAATTTTAATAAGGGTAATTAACATCGTACGCGCCAGGGACGGTAAAAATAGTTTAGATATTATGATATGATCCAAAAAGAATCAAATTGATCCCCTTTAGGTCGATTGAATACAAAACTTAGTAAATAATTTAAATGAAGAATCTGAAGACACAGTTCTGAGACCTAGTAAAAGGACCAGACACTAATTATATCTGCAAGACCAATACTTGACTCGATTAATTATTGGACAGATCGGGGCAAGACTGGGAAACGACCAGTCTCTCCCGAGGAACGAAGAACTTTGTCGTTAAAGAATTTCTCGGTGTATCTCCGCGTATCTTCTCCACGCCAGTCAGTTATCGCGCAAGTGGACTGGTATAATTTTTATCCCGCACAATGTCGAGTTATCCGCGCTCGTTATCGCAGAAGAGTATTTATAGCAGTATGATCCGGGAGATATTTCCGACAAACAATTCGACAAAAAATTGATTTATCGATAGGATAAACTTATTGTACGGATTAAGTCTATAAGAAAAAATTACGTTATACGTTGACCAAATAAAATAAAATTTGACGGACGTTTTAATCAGGAGATATCGCGTTCATCACTATGTTTATAAATCTCTCTGTCAATACTATAATATGACGACATGCTGCTTTTGTATGCGAGCTGACAATTGCGCCGTTGAAATCGTTCAACGCTTATAATTAACAATGACGATAACAAACCGGTAATTTTTTGTCATTCCGCTTTCGACACGCCTTTCGAACGAACTAATCTCGTTTCGAGGACAATTCTAAATTAGGGAGCGTGAGTAGTGATTGCGAAACGCGAATTGTATCCATAAAGAGATGTGTCACTAGAAAGTGTCACACTTTTCTTCGCAAGGACTCTTGCCAGAGACGCATAAAGTTAAATTGGCCATTCTCTAACAAGTTGCGTTGCGTAATGAGCTTTCATTAACTCTCTCGTTGCACCTCTCGGGATCCAATACCACGCCTCAATGGCCGACTACTGACTGAGTGACTTACTGAATCCTTCCGCCGTTACAAAAGGACCGATTATTTCAACGATTTATTGTTGCAAGCGCACTATTGAAAATAAATTCATAACGTCTTTATAATATAAAGAATTAGATACATATTTTGCTATTAATGGTTTGCTAGACCTGATGGAAAAGCCACAGATCAGAGAAAAAACCTTTTGGAGATGGCTGAGATAACAATTATAGAAGGTATAATGCGTCAATGGAGTACCTTATATGATATACAGACACAGTATCATGTTATATTTAAATTGAGTACATTAATAAAATCATTCAATAAATAAGAATTTTACGACGTTTGCGTGTCCATTACTTTTTACGTAATCTATAGAAGATAAGAATTTAATTACACTTGCCATTTTCACGGTAACTAGGTCGTGGCGTCAGCCGGTGCGGTGGCAGTTCAATTTATTTTACAAAACACCCACTGAGAGATTAAAAAAAAAGTTATCTCAGAAAATTCTTAGGCCAGTACTCGATATTTAATTCAACTGCATTTCCTGGCGAGCAAAATTCATTCTGAGTATGATTAATTAATTAATTAAGTTAAAACGATACAACAATCAAGTTACTATATTTGGCATCACAATGTCTTCACAAGGTAACCTTGGTGATGTATACAAAGCAGAATCCATAAATCAGAAACGAGTTAGCTTGATAGCACGGTTACCCGCAGAACACCAAAAGCTGTTTACCAGTACAAACAGGTTTCTCATTACCAATGCTAGCTTACAGAAGAACTCAGGGACAAAAGATTATGATAGGATCAAGTTCAGAAAGGAAAAACCATCCATAATCCATATTGCATCTTATGAAGGGGCTGAAGAACTGGATAAGATGACTCGATATAAAATTTGTGCATATGCACTAAATCCTCTGTATACAAGTGACTGGGATACACTGTCCAACCCAATGTTGGCTGAAACTCTGGGGTCAATAGGAATAATTCTTTGTTGCTATACCTCATATAAGTCACTCTTAGATTGTGGACTACAGACCAGTATGAAGAAATGTAATCTTATCATACAAAAGAAAATCTGGTTATCAAAGACAGAATTAGATGAGGATACAAAGGTGCCTCGGGATGAAGTCGCCATTGACATGGGAATCGATGAGTTTGAAGCCTTACCCCAGAGCTGTATAGTTGTAGCACTCTCTATTCTAATCTTGATTGGAAAAAATGTAACGGATGCAAATAGGGAGGGGTGGTTTAGGAATAGATGGAGAGCTCTTGCTAGTATTTGTAATGTGTCTATTGATGTAGACAGAATAAGACCACCAATCTTGAGAGCTTGTAAAGCTATATACTCTTCTGCATCATCAAATCAGCCTATAAGAAATAGCATATTCAAGATTATCCGATCACTATCACGGACAAGTGAAAACCAAAACCATGTCATCTTTGACAGAATTGTCCAATTATTACAATGGTCGGAATCCAGCCACCTTTGGATGATATTTGAGTATGTTTTCAATCAAAATCCAGATATACTATGTTTTCCAGAGTTGAACGGACCTGAAATCTCGTCTATGTCAGCGGCAATAGATTTCTTGAAATCATATCCTCCGGAGGATAGAGCGTTCCTCAAGCTTTTACATGACCATAATGACTTAAACCCCCTTCAAAGCAACCAGTTCATACACTTCACTGCAGCAGCACATGCTATATCAGCAATGACCAGATCTAGCATGTTGAATATTAACTCAAGGTTCTCAGAGGAAGTAAAAGACTTCCAATCAAGGGTGGTTAGTTACATAAGAGAAAAGAACAAGATTGGAGGCCTGTCTGCTGCACTACACTATACAAGTGGATTGGATCCTATAGTAAGGAAGACACTTATCCACTCTATTAAAACCTCTTCAGCACACACAGAGATCACTGAATTTGTGGATCAACACCCAGAGGCAAGAGAGTGAATAATCACATGGTAGTTATAAGTGGGAGTATACCACCCATAACTGTATTTAGAAAAACTTCAAGTGACTCCGATCATTGAGATGTATGTATTTAAACATATATATCACATTCACAGATACATCATACTTCCCCAGAGAGAGAATAACTAGATATAGACATAGTTCATTACATACCTACCAACATTAGGAAAATAATCAAGCCTCTCCTGATCTACTCAGCAGGATTTGCTAGTGGTTCAATTATAGGAGAGATATATCATATTTGGTGGTCAGAGTCAAGGAGAAATCTTAGTGGGAATAACTCCACAAGAAGTCAATCATCTTGTATATCATCTCAAGCACATAGGTCAACCTCATCAAGTAGAGAAAAAAAGGTTGTGAGGAGAAAGAGAATTAAAAAGATGGAGAACAAGAATAATGAATCCCAAGGCGACAAACACCAAGATAAGTTTTCTCCTGCAGCTTTTGATGTAACAGATGCTTCTGGGCAGAGATTGGACCTTAGTGATCAAATTCTTGAGGGAGCAAAATCTGCAGTGATACAAGCCTCAAAAGGGACTATCCCGAAAGCAAGGGAGTCTTTACCTGAGCGTATCACAAGAAGTGAGTTGGCAAATGTAGAAGGTGATTCATACGATTTGCCCAGGGACACAGAAACTACAGATTAATTAATAATGACACAATGTTTAATGCTTTTTGGCTTCTGCATGCGCGCTCTCGCGAAAACTCCGCCGAGTCACCGACAGTCACCGTCAGCAATCTCCGCGCGAATGGAATTTCAATCTACGCGCAAATGGAACACCGTAGTCCCATGGCGTAAAGGTCACCAACCGACGAAGTGTACGAGCCGACGGACGGCTTGATGATGCTCCGGGTCGTAGCGGTCGTTACCCGGGCTAAGTGGCCAGTCGTTACCATAACCATGGTAAAGTGCTCCATATTCCGCGTGTAGCCTGTCCGAACAGCTAGATAATGTACTTATACGCCGCGCTATACTCGGTATCGAGGCAACGATTTAAAGTCGGCGCGCTACGGCATGCCACTTGCCTTGGACTCCTGCCCACGTCCCACGGATGCCAGAACTACCGTCACATCCTGCTTTCGGCAATTGAGAGTTAGTTGCTAACCGCGTAATAATTCGAGACGAACAACTATATCATTGTCTCTAACAAACCGGAGTTTTCAATGGAATTTAATTTCAAGTCGTTAATTGATGCTTTTATTAATCTAATTAAACATTAATTTTTATTATTAATTTTTTAATTTTTAACAAAGTCCTTCTCGACAAAAAGTGTTATCGAACATGATGTTACGTACGGAAATTTTATAGACGCACGCTAGGCTCGGAATTCCGAGCGAACGCTCAGTTTCCTGTAAATGTTTATCTTATCGGACGACCCTTGGATGGCTGCGGGCCAGATGGGCCCAAAACTACGCTTCTAGAATGTTCTAGAAGCTTCTAGAATATCTCCCCCCTTAAGACGCGTAGAAAAAAGGCGGGAATCTCACGCGGGAAATTTCGGTCTTTTTCGGGTATAAATAGGGCGGAAAACGCCGCGAAGAGTCAGAAAGTTCCGAACTTCGGCTCCTTACACATACTCCTTCGGCTCTAGCATCTCAATTGCTCAGCCATTCCTAAATCCTATATTCGACTGTATACTTCTAAATCCGAGCATTCGCGCTCGATCTTGGGACTTAGTCCCTGTACTCTCATACCTTATAAGACCGCGCTTCACGCACAACTTGTACTGAGATTTTTAGAATAAAGGTAAAATAAGTTTGAAAAGGAACGAGTTTGAACATCTGGAATCTCATCTCGTATTTTTAATCAATAATAGATCACTTCTAAGATTTGACTCGCAGTTGTCGCTGACAAAAGCGTGGCGATCTGTGCTGGGGCGCTGACAAAGAGTGTGGCAAACCGGTACTTTCGCTGCCGAAAGTGTGGCGATTACGGGGTTGATCCGCCATAATGTACAATGTAGGCGTAATACACACGTACAGGAAACGACAAAATAAAATCAGTTGTGAAGTAAAAATCAATATCAACTGACTTGAACAAAAGCATGGACAAGAAGGAGACCGCCGAAGAGGAAAAAGAGAAGTTGCTAAACGCCGAGAATACGAGGCACACCGGCGCCGCATTTGCGTCCAATCTCGAATCCAAGGAACAGAAATCGAAGGAGAAGATACTGATCGGCGGCATCAAGATGCCCGGATTCTGCCGTACGAAGAGCAAGGAGCCATGCAAGGATGACGAGACAAAATAAGAATAACAGGAAATTTGGTGAGTAATACAGACACCATACAGGGCCAAATACAAGCCAAAATTCACAAAATCGAGAAAGCACAGAAAATGTGCAAAATACTCGGAAAAAAGGAAGTCGATAAATAAATATCGGCAAGAATAACGGGATACTTGATGAGTACAAACACCATGCAGGGTCAAATAAGCTTTAGAAACAGCTTTAGAGAAATTATCGCTCGTTCCATCACTTAACGAAACGAAAGAATACACAGGCGTACATGATAAGTAATGGAAGTTTTAATCGATCCCCGTAGGGTTACAATTCTCATTCATCACTACCCTTCTCCTCTCACTTAATTTTTTGGACCAACGGCTTAACGTCTCTTTCTGAAAGACGGAGCCCAGTTTACTCCGCACAAGAGTCTTTCTCGCACGGAGGGCGCAGCTTTCGGAAATAAATTCCATGTTTACGTGCTAAAATGGACTCGAACCTGGTTTCTCAGATTACGAGTCTGGCGCTCTACCACTAGACCACACTGCCGCCCGATTAGGGATGGTTTTATTTAATAAGATAAAGCTTCTTCATCTGACTGAGTTTGGTGGTGTGGAGTATCTTGGCACTGGCTCTGAAACTGTAGAAGCGCTAGAAAAAAGAAAAGCAGAGATTGCAGGTAAAGTTTAAAGCAGATTTTAAAATTTCGATCTTTAAATAAATTGAGGAGTAATGTTAAGGAATATAAAAAGAAGGTAGATTCTCATGCATGACGGCAGAGTACATGCATACAGATTTTTTAACAACTGCAACTGCAACCAGAAGGCTTGGCTCCAAAGATCCTAATTTACAAAATATTCCCACCAAAGGTAAAGAGGCAATTATTGCAGAAAAAGGGCATGAGCTAATTTCAGCTGATTACTCGCAAGTGTCACCTATGCAAGCATTCAAGAGCAGCACCAAGCATACCTATATCCTTTACACAAGATTTGAAAGCTGATAAAGTAGATGCAAGTATTCATCTCACATCTCAAAGAGCGTACTGAAATGAATGTCTCAACATTCCGCATCCCGACTCAGGCGGATTTTCTCATTGCGTTCTCAACCACTCCAGATTATTATTCCTGGAGGAATAAAATACGCGGATCTTGGTTTATTGAGGCATTGTGCACGGAATTAAGGATAACGGCACTCATTATTATGATTTACTGATTCTGTTGACGTTCGTATGCCAATGTGTTGCCCTGGATTATGAGGCACAAATATCTCACGCCACGAAGCAGCAGAAGCAAGTCCCATGCATCACCACGATGCTGACGCGTTTAGTAAAATTTACTCGCAAATGGAATTAAGAATACTTGCAGAAATTGCAAATATTAAAGACGATGGAGTGGCCATATGCAAACATTGTAATAAAGAACAAAGCCCGACAAATATATTTTCGATGTTATCCGTATTAATAACGCACTTAAAATCCCATAAAATATTTGATGCATTAAGATACTTACCGTATAAGGTGCGTAAATATTTTACAATTGATGTAAATGATACGACGGCGAACTGCAATTTCTGCGAGCGTTTTAGAGACAATTACAAATATTAAGGTAAATGTACCAATGTATCGAAACACTTAAGACCTATGTCTTCTGGACACCTTTATCATTTTAGTTTGTAAATAAGTATAACACGAATTAAAATAAAAAATAAACAGGATTATAAAAGATAAATTGTGCAAATTAGAAATTTGCTTCCTCATAGAGAAAGATCCCATAAAATATTTGATACATTAAGATACTTACCGTACAAAGTTCGAAAACATTTTACAATCGATATAAATGATACGACGGCGAACTGCAATTTCTGCGAGCGTTTTAGAGACAATTACAAATATTAAGGTAAATGTACCAATGTGTCGAAACACTTAAGACCTATGTCTTCTGGACACCTTTATCATTTTAGTTTGTAAATAAGTATAACACGAATTAAAATAAAAAATAAACAGAATTATAAAAGATAAATTGTGCAAATTAGAAATTTGCTTCCTCATAGAGAAAGCTTTAACTTCCGCAAATTTGGAGATATCGAACTATTTCTAATTTTATTATATTTTTCAGTCTTTTCTACCCCTATTTTATATATAATTCTTTTAAATTCAATTAATTAAACTTAGCTTTATATGCGATCAAAACTATGGACCTTTGATCGCGTATAAAGCTGGGTTTAATCAACTAAATCTTAATACAATTAACCTCATTATACCCAACCTCATTATACTCATTATTACTAAATTATTTCCTGAGGGAAAAAGAAAAGAGTAAAGGATGATAAGTACTTTCATTCTTTTCTTAAACAGTCAGATAAAGAAAGAGATGAAGTAGAAAATACAGTGTTATTTATACTAATTCAGATTTCGCCGCTAAAGACAGGAAGAAATTAAAGCATTATTTTTTAAGGCATTCTAATATTGAAGTTGATCAGATAGGTAATGAAGAAAAAAAGTATGAAATTTTAAAAGATCTTTTATGTGCAGATAATAAGAAAGCTGGTTTTTATAGATTTTCGCAAGAATCAAGAGTAAAAGTTTCACAGTTACTAGAGCTTCTTTCGCCAAAAACAAGAAGAGAAGTTTTTCAGAATTAAGGCATCATCTTTCACAAGGAAGAGAAAAAGAGATTAAGAAGCTATTAGTCTCCTTCAAAAGAAACAGAAGAAAAAGTTATTAGACTCTCTTGAAAAAAGAACGAAAGCGAAAGTTTTAAAATTAAAACCTCTGTTTTATGCGGCAAAAGATTATGGAAATTTCAAAAGACTGGAAGATAAGTTTTTGGACAAACTGGTATTTGCGGTTAATCAACCAAGTATGCGAGAACTAAAGATTATTGAAAAAAAAAAAATAAAAATAAAATAAAGAATCCGATAAAAAAATTCAGATATTTACAACAAATTTCAAGAAAAAATGTTTTGTTGGTTAGAAAAACCTAGTGAGGCGCCTACCTAGAGGACCTAGAGAAAAGTCTCTTGGAAGTACATTACTTTGTGGAAAACTTCTATATACTTAACTTGGGTTTTTAATTTCTCAAAGTTTATCATAAAAGATGCACAATCTATCGAATGTGACTTTTTGAACTCCAAAACTTCTGTTACATCTTTCCATCAAAGAAATTGTGTAAATATATTGTAAACAAGAGGAGAAGAATAATTTACAAGTGGAATGTATACACGTTTTCCATGAAATATTGGTGAAATTAAGTTGAGCATATTTGGAAGTAACCACGTGATAAATATATTACCGACCGGCTAATTAATAAAAAATAATTAAACTCAGCGCGGCATTTACTTTGACAATCGAAGAACTAGGAATTAACTTCAACAAATAAACACTGATATATGATAAACACTTGTATCATATCGATGTAGATCGACGTGGAAACGATTCGATTGTCGTCACGTGCTTGCAATCGATGTCGAACCAGTCGAACGATACCGCGTTCTTCTCGTCAAAATGGCATCAATCGGCGAACGTAATAATTTTGCGATTGAGACAAGAATATACAATTTTGCCCCATTTTTCCTATCCAAAACGTGACTTTAGTAAGAATCGGAATATTCTAATCTAATTGTTCTTGATCTAATCTGCTCTTGAACAGCAGCCAAAGATTAATTTAACAAATCCGTCTAAACAAACTTGTTAAACGCATATATAACAAGAAAAAAGATGAAGATCAAATTCAAAGTTATGTATAGTTAAAAATTTTAATTATTCTAAGCAATTCCGCCTGAGCTGGTTGAATTAATTTAACTTAATTTCTTACCGTCGTATAACGTATCATTGACAATATAATAATAGATTCCTGCAGATCGTATTTTAATGATGCGATAATAATCCCTAAGAAAGCATAAAGGCTCAATTAACAATAATTTTAAATTCGTAAGGGGTCATATTGCTGCGAGATAAATATCATACAGTACACGAAAGTTAATTTTTCAGTTATACATAAAAGAAGCAAAAACATATTATATTAGGCGTCCTTTGCAGGTCCAACCCAGGCGAATGTTTTATCCGCGTAGTACTACGGTGGAATCAGAAACAGGTATACCACTCCAAAACCATGTAAAATTATTTATTTTCTTATACTTAACACGAGATCCAATATAATTTAATACACGTGATAAATGTATGCAGAGCGGATAACAATGTTGAAGATGTGAATAAAAATAACATTATTTCTTTTTTATAAAAATATGTACGTGCATTTAACAAATATCTATACACGTTCATTTATTCACGTCGAAATGTAAAACGCAACAAAACCATGTAAAATTATTTATTTTCTTATACTTAACACGAGATCCAATATAATTTAATACACGTGATAAATATATGTAGAACGTATAACGATGTTGAAGATGTGAATAAAATAAAAACTTCGCGGCGTTGAGACTTGTGTTCGACGTTACGAAAAATTAGGCAGTTATTTTAGCTTAATGCGTACGACTAAAACGAGCTACAAAGCACAACGGCCTAAGTATAAGAAAAAAGTAAAGAATTCTAACAAAATGCCAGAATTGTTCAATACAAATAACCACCAAGTTTGCAAAACGCAAAGTAACCCGCAAAATTGTATAATTTCTCACGTTACCGCAGTAAAGTGTAATAATTAATTTCGCCGCTAAAACACCATTAATACTTACTCTCGGTCACAACCAGAAGACGATCATCGATTTCGCTCGGTGAACGCTCAGGTACTTAACGTGTAAATATCCAGTTATCTTGTATCTCGCTTGATATTACCGTAAAGCTCAAGATTAAAACGTCGTACAAATTTGTAGTGGACGATTCGCACGACTCGGAATTTATCAGCATACGCGCGCATATACAAAGTCTCGTTTCCAGTTATTACTCAGTTATAGTAAAATGGAATGGTCCATTAATCCGTCGTGGTTTCGCACGCTATTTGCGTGGACACCGTTGCGCGAACCTCACTTAGGCGACGCACGCGACAGTTCAAAGAGAGCACAAACGCCGGTATTGTGCCGCGAAAAGATGCCGCTTTATCGCGCTAATCGCGATATTTATCGAGATCGCCGACTAAAGGAATAACAGGATCGCAGGTAGATAAATCGCTAAAACCGGGACTCGTGGGAGTGACTTGACGCGTCATCCGTGAACACGACCACGATCTGAATGCACTCGCCGCGCGAAGATAAGATCTAACTTGCTTCCTAAAGACGAATTTCGCGGCGTAGAGAAATTGCCTCGATTGACCGTCCTAGTAACTACTCTTACCGGTCATCTCAATCATAAAGTTCTAAAAAATAAATAATTATAATACAGAATAGTCTGAGAGAGTCTTATGGAACCATTTAATGCGCTGGAGTCGTCATTGACCACGGAGGAAGTACTCATCGTTTAACTCGCGAGTGAACGAAAACACGCGGGTCAGCGTCCTGAGAGGAGTCATGCAGATTCACGACGCGACTCGTCAGAGTCGAAGGAGGCACCGCCCCGGCGGGTGAAGACAAAATGTTACCAAAAGAAAAGAGCAAAATTGTACTCCAAATATAATTGGTCCTCCGTGTGATGTTGACAAAAATTTTGATCAATTACCATTATTTTTTGGAAAAAAAAGTGCAACAAAAGTTGATATTTCGAACTCTCCGTGGCAACACGAGAATTACCTACGATCGTTCGACGGTGATACAACGATGAAAGGTCACGGGTATAGAAGTGGCGTCGATAATTATCGATGGAACCGATCGTGCGTGAGACCGGAAAAATCATGGCCGGCTGAGCAACGGGACAGACCGGCGCGCGCGCGCCCGCGCGCTCCATCGGCTGCAGCTGCAGCAACAGCAGCTCGCCGATGTCGGGATGAAGACGTCCCGGCTATTCGCTTACGTACGTGGTCGAGAAATAAGTGTGGGTAATTTGCTCGTGGACTGGCTAGACCACTTGTTTTGTTGAGAGCAGTGGTGTGTGCCGTTTAAGACCGTGCGAGCGAGACAAATACACGCTCCCGTTCTTTTTCTTTTTCCTGTTTTTTTCTTTTTCTTCTCATCTATATCTATAAAGGAAGATGTCCTGACTGACTGACTGACTGACTGACTCATCAACGCCCAGCCCAAACCCCTGAACCGAATTTTTGTCAAAATTATATGAAATAGGGGTAGAATTTTCCGGGGAGTGCCACTATGTGTATAGTTTTTCGTTACCGATTTTCTGAAAACCGGTTTTTCTAATTCTTTCAAATTTTCGGGAAATAATTCATCAAATCTCAAAGAATTATAGATTAAACAGGGGTAGAAATTTCCGGGGAGTGCTATAAAGTGTATAATTTTTCGTTACCGATCTTTTTGGAAGCCGGTATCGAAATTTTTTCAATTTTTCGGGAGTTTATTGACCGAATCTTAAAGAATTGTATATGAAGTAGAGGTAGAATTTTCTGGGGAGCGCCATGATGTGTACAGTTTTTGTTACCGATCTTTTCGGAAACCGGTTTTTTTAATTTTTCAAATTTCTTGGAAAATAATTGAATCTCAAAAAATTGTACATGAAAAAGGAGTAGAATTTCCCGGGGAGTGTTATAAAGTGTATTATTTTTTGTTACCGATCTTTTTGGAAACCGGTTCCGAATAATCGAATCTCAAAGAATTGTACATAAAGCAAGGTTTAAATTTTCCGAGGAGTGCTATAAAAAGTATATCATTTTTCGTTACCGATCTTTTTGAAAACCGGTATCAGAAGTTTGACGAATTTTAAAGAATTGTATATAAAACAGGGGTAAAATTTCCCAAGGAGTGCTATAAACTATAGTTCTTTGTTACCGATCTTTTTGGAAATCGGTTACGAAATTTTTCCAAATTTTTAGGAAATAATTGAGTAAATCTCAAAGAATTGTATATGACGGAATTGAACTTCAGTAGATAAAAAAGTAATATTTTTCAATTTATAGCATTTTAGAGAGAAAGAGAGAGAAGGAAGAGAGAGAAAGAAAGAGAGAGAGGGGGGGAGAGAAAGAGAGAGAGAGAAAAAGAGGGAGGGAGAGAAAAAGAGAGAAAGAGGGGGGAGAGAGAGAGAGAGCGAGAGAGAGGAAGGGAGAGAGGGGGAGAGAAAGAGAGAGAGAGGGTGAGGGAGAGAGAGAGAGGAGGAGAGAGAGGGGGGAGAAAGAGAGGGAGGGGAGAGAAAGAAAGAAAGAGGAAAAGGAAGAGAAAGAGAAAGAGAGAGAGAGGGGGGGAAAGAGAGAGGGAAAGAGAGAGAGGAAGAGACTATTTTTGTGTCTTATTACACATGTCCTCCGGGGCGAAGCCCGGGTAACCAGCTAGTATAATATATAACTCGATGAAAAAATGTGACGATCTCATATGGCCAACAGTAACGACGACTACGCAAACACAGAGTGGTATAGAGCCGGTGGTGTTTCACAAGCCAATGTCGCGTGTACAAAAATAAATAAATACATTTTTTTAAATGTACAATAACTCGCGCGCGCAAGCTTGGCTGCTTTCCCGCCCAATACTTTGAATCCTATTAAATCGAATTGCAATGCGTTCCGAAATTCATCGAGTCGTGATAGTTTTCCGGAATTTCTCTCTGTTCTCCGCGAAAGCGGAGCCCATCTATCGTGTGTAATGTATCATGGGCCTCACACAGACCATATTGGCGCGAATCACTTTGGAAACATACTCGCATTACGCCGCAATTGAAATGGATCTGGATAGAGCTTACATTGGTAATTATATCAATCTATCTCTGAGACTTTTTTTTATCAATTCTACGTAAACATTTATACGTATTAGTTTACATGTAGAAAATTTAGCTCTTGCGACTGTGCGCCGCAATATTTGTCGTCACAGTGTACATTGTATTCTTGTATAAAATATTTATCACACAAGTGTATATGTATACATATATATTTATAAAGATATTTTGTTTTTGGGACGTCCCGTCACACGTGGCCTTGCACGTGAATATGCGGGAATATACCCGCACGTGCACGATCGGGATAGCCTATTTGCACACGGGTCCAGAAACGGGTGAGAAAGAGAAGAGAAGATGTAAACACGCGTTAAAAACAAAAATACTTCAGGATTGGAACTATCTCGCTTTCTCCGCTGCAAAATGAATTCCTCTACTGCATACTTTTGCATAAGATTTATTGACTTTGTTGAGAAATCAATTCGTATTTGCCTCTCAGTGGATGGCAATCTTACTGGTGCGAGCCTGAAGTCCAGACTTGACTGGATTTAGCAGGCTTGACGTGCCTACTGCTTACATCAAAGAGGGGAACATCTTTCTGACGTTGGGACACGCAATGATAAGTTTTTCCGTGCAACCTCCAACGGAATCAGCAAGACAGCAAGCCTTGGAAATACCTCGGCAGAAATAGCTGGTAGATAAACAACCGAAGCTGTCAACCATGGTCGCTGCTTTCCGACTATTTAGGTGCTACGGCCAGCTCGGCGGAATTAATGAGATTCCAACGCTACTACGTTTGATAGAATCAGCATATGAAAATGTAGATACTTGTGCGTGATATCGGCGAAATCTGCGCGAAGCCATGTTAACCGGGCAATGCGAGACGCTGAACGCGTTAAATGTGTGCTTCATAATTTTGTATATACATATTTGGTCGCGAATTTTTTACGTTTATATATAAATAATTTTTAAATCGTTTATGCAGACAATTATTTGAAAAATGATATTACAAATCACAGATATTAGACAAACGAAATGTAGGTACTTGTAATTTTATAAAAATGTTTTTTATGGTAATATCACAAACATCAGTAGTAATATCAGAATAAGAAATGTATAATTTATTCTTGTAAATCATACATTGTGTAAGTTATTAATAATTAATTCGTTACAGGTGTATTTTCTTAATCTATCTAAAAAGACATAAAAAGTATATTTCCTTAATTAAGAACAACTTGTAATAATTTAATCATTGATTTACATTCATGTTAGTCTATCAAGTCGATTTTCAAACGTCTTATCATTGGATCATCATTCAACGGCCTCGCGATTCTCGTGCCAAGTTTTCGCGTGCACACGCTACTCGATGAAAGCACTAACCGGCCTTCCTCGACCCTCGTGTGTGTGCATAATGATAGATATCACCGCGTCATCCATTGTAATGCGTGTAATAAGAATCTCAAATAGGCGTGCAATTTGATAAGCTTGTCAACTGTCGGTTACGGTTCATGCGCCCGAAGAATGGACTGGGGATTACAGTTATCCCGAAAGGCGACAGACCGCTGTTAACTCGCGAAAAATCAGCACGGTCTTTTTTTCCTCCTCCGCGCCACGTGTGAAATACGATGATGAGTATCAGCGGAGTTGCAGAGGATTTCTTTTTTCTTTCTCTCGACCGTCTGAAAAAACCGTTCCGCGCGAGGGGGTGAAGGAACTAGATCGCTGGAGGGAAGTGGAACTCGAAGCGCGAGCGCTCGAACAATAATGGCTCGCGTTACCTTGAACACACCGTGGTACGGCGCGCGTGAAATAATGAGCGAGCGTAGCGCAATTTAATTTACAAAGAAGTTAAAGATCCATGAGTCTCGGGTATATTTGCTCGTCAGCTACAAGGACGCGATAAAAACTGGCCTGATTGCATAACAGTTATTATTTGAACACGCAAGTACATGCGTGCCCCGTACCGAAGAAGCGAAAGTGTGGCGAAATAATGGTCTCATTACGGTTTTTCGGCGTTAGCGTTGTCACGCCAATTTTCGAAATAATTACGCCGACGCCCAGGTCGTACGACGCCAACGTCGAGCGTTTTCTTCAGTTACGAACATAAAATTTGATTATTTCTGCCCGCCGCGGCGGTCTTCCATTAGTTACACGTATCATCCGCCGGCATAAGCAATAAACGTTACGTCGGTTGTAAGCAGTGCATTGGTACAACTGTAATTGAATTGAAGCTTGCGCAACAGTAAGTCAGCGTCGCTAATGGTCTAGCAAAGTGCGGAATCGTATGCGAAAAATCAGTTTGATGTTCGCATGGTCGCTATAAAATCAAGAAGCCGTGCGTTGTGCCGACAATGGGTTCAACTGGGTTGCCGATCGATTGAGCCGATCGAAATTTGGATTTTTACGATAAGCGACTTATCGCCGATAAAGTTACCCGCGTCTCGGAATTATCGAAGCGCGACCAATTATTTGCCGCGTCAGTATTACTTTTAGGTCGAGAGGTTAATCACTATGTCTGCACGAGAAATACACTATAAATTTTAGATACTTGCAAGTATATCGCAAAAAAATAATCGCGTATTTTTGCCAGTCGGCGTATCATACTTATCTTTAAGTAGCTACGTACTTTGTGAGAGTGAAATCGAGTATTGTTTGCGTGCTGTAAAGGGCCTAGCGGAGTAAGCATGTGAAATCTGCCCTTGATCATACAGAGCTGACATTAATGTCACAAGTTAGTACCAATATGATAAAACTTTCCACCAAGTATTATTTAAAAAAATTCATTTTCTTTAGAAGTTATGGAGAAAGTAAAATATAAAGAAATGTTTTTCTCGAAAACCACTTGACCGATCTTGATGAAAAAAATATATGTTATGTAGACTAATAAAACTAATTAACAAAAAATGTCCAAAATGTTTGCCAAAAAAGACCAAAAAAAATATTTAAATATTTAAATTTTTAAATATTTTTTTAAGGTGATATTTTCGAGGTACCCCTTTGAAACTGTTATGAAAATTTCTCTTAGAGTGTCCACTATAACATATTTTTTTCAATTTTTTTAAAATGGTGGGACATAGTTAAAAATACGAAAATCGTAAGCGTCGCGTCACTCCGGCGCACAGTGCAGTGCCATTCCGCGTTGCGGGTGTTCGATATACATATTATAGGCTAATTGCAGACGTACATATGTGCTATTAAAGTCACATCGAACAACAGCATCAAACAGCGAAAATCCCGCGGCAACGTGGCGTGACAGAACTGATCAGAGAGGTCGATCCGCAGATAAGCAATATGCGGCACCATGCTCCTCAAGATTTAATGCGGAATCATACGCCCGACCAACAGAACCAAATACCCACGAGAAATCCATCATTGATAGACAGGGATAGCAACCAACGAGAGGAGGCCCAGCAGCCACAACAGCATCAAACAGCGGAAATCCCGCGACAACGTGGCGTCACAAAGTAACTATAACACAATGGAATTTATTAATAACATAATAATTCTAAGTTACCCCTTTATCGTTTTAATCTTTATAAAATATACGTGGTTCGTAGATTGATAGCGTATAAGTAAGACCAACTTAAAAACTGAATATGATGATAAAGAGTAAGAATTATAAAACTGAGATTCTTACCTTTTTTTTCCTTTCTTTTCAAAAAATGATATTCCATGTTCAAAAATAAAAAAATCGAGCAATAAAATATTTGTGATTTCGCACAATGCTCACGAGTAGGTAGCGGAACTAATTAACGGGACTCCACCTTCCATATTTTTAACTTAACGTCAATGCGATGAACGGTATAGACACGCCGTATAGCCGACACGACGAGCAAGCGCGAATAGGCGTATCCTGCCACGTGCAATAAGAATACTGTAGCGGTACAAAAGCGCACGTTAATTACGGTGATTGATTTAAGCCTCGTCGTCGGGGATCTAAGAGCCTCGCCCGAGTACGGCACCGCAGCCTATAATGCGCGATCTCTTTCGTGTCCCTTGTTGACCGAAGCGCATACCTAATGCGGTGCGTCGACGCACGTGTACGTGCGCGCGTGCATGCGTGCCAACAAGGACGTGCACGCGCACGGCTCGAGAAGGAAAGACGGATTGAGTTCGGTCAGATATTGGACGGACAAACCCACGATCCATCGATCAATGGATCAAGAAAGGACCGCAAACGTCGACCGCATGAATAGAGCCAATCACGGCGCGATTAGTTTGCATTTACGCCTCTTCGGCCCGTTCTTCCTTTCGTTTTTTCCCTCCTTTCCCTCTTTCGCTCTTTCTGCTCGAGCCTGTCTTTCGTTTCACGCGTACATCTCTTCGGGCGAGCGGAGACGAGACGAATACAATGGGAACGTATGCGACGCGGGTTCTACGATGGAAACATAACGTCTCTTTTACGATCCGTACAAATTAAAAGTTAGAATTTGAAAGTAAGTATAATACCACTAATATATAACTCCGAAAGAAATAAAAAGAATACATATATATTTATTAATAGCTATATACCACATTTAATAATGCCTAATGAAAGCGATTTATGGAGCCATTATAGAGATATAAAAAATGGACTCGCCAAATGCAATTATTGTGACACTGAAATTAACAAAGAAGTCAACACTTCGATATTACAAGAATTACTTACACTACTCACATCAGATAATTAATGTGCAGAAGCCTATCCCATATAAGATACGGAAATGTTTCATAGTAAATAACGGAATAGCAAAATGTAAAGTGTGCACTTATGCCAACAAAAACTATAAAAAAAAGACCCAAACCCTCACAGACCATGTTAAAAAAAACCACTTAAATTGGCAAAATGAGTAAGAACGTATCTAAGAAAAAGAAATTATATATGATATGTTTTATATATATTTTGCCTTTCAATACTCAAAATAGCTGCTATATTTTCTAAACTTTTTTGTTAATAACTTTTTAACGAATAACGAGCGCGAGCTGAAACCTTCTGAAGGTCACTCAGGAGGGTGACCTTGACAACATACTAAAATATCAAGGTCATCCAAGGTGGTCCCTCCCATCTATACAATTACCAAAATAGAAAAAAAATAAAGTAAAAATAGGTAAAAAAATAGGTCGGGTGCATATTTTTCGGGCTCCCCCAATTGATTATCACTGTCGAAGTCACAACAAAGGTTTTTACCAAGAAAACCGCAAGAAATAATCAAAATTCGGAAAAAGTCTTATTCTATAGAATTACCCGCAATAGAATAGTTGTAGCGTAAAAATAAAACTTTCTCAATATATGTATACAGAAATATATCTAAAAATTAAATCTCTTGCAGCAAATACAGCGAGTGTAAACTCGGATGTCTCAGATATAGATTCTGATCATGTCCAATTATGCATGGAACAATGGACCAGCTCGGGAGAACACCGCTTGTGTTGCTTACGCTGCGGACATTTGTTTGGGCACAGATGTATTCTGAAATGGCTACAGTCCTGCAACAGTACGAATCGTCGTTGTCCACAATGCAACAAGAAAGCTGCCGTGAAACATATTAGGATGCTATATGCAAACAAACTGACCAAGACTGTAAATTCGCATCGATTTTTATCAGTGCACATCAATGTAATTTTATCTCGAATTTTATTAACCATAATTGATGAATATTCAGTAGACTATAATTTTTAATAAATTTATAATGTAGTTATTACTACGAGTAGGGAAAACCGGGTCTCGTTGGCACAAGAGGCAAGTTGGCGTTGCGTTCTGTTTATGTATTTATTGCGAAAAAAACAATGGAAAAGTTATCACAAAATATCTCTTCTATGACATAAGTACTTCCTCCAAAGTTTTATTTAAATTAGATAAGTATTACAATAAAAAAAAAGAGAAAAATCTGATTCATGAGATGGCAAGTAAATTTACGAGCGTATAAAATATCGTATTAATGTTCTTCAGCTTGATAAGTAAATCTAAGTAACGTATTATTAGTTAAAAGAAAAGTTTCTGTTACTATACGACATGTTATTTTGAGTAACAATATTAATTTATTATAATAAAACGACTAAAATAAAAATTACGTAGGGATGGGGCATGTTGACATATGTAAAGACGGGGTCGGTTGACTCGTATTATGGCACGGCGCCGGGCGCACGCTTAGCTTGACCTTGCTGTTGCCGCGCGCGTGAGACGTGTGCGAACATGTGATTCGCGTTGCAGTGCTGATAGAAGCAAGAGAAGCAAAAGATGTAAGTAAACCTTGCACCTTGTATATTAATGAATCGAATGTAGTTGCCGGTCGATGATTACAACGGATGTAATTATTTATTTTTTAAGGTTAGATTTAAGGTTAATCTTATATACGCATTGATATATATTAATATATGAGCATGTAGTCTCATATTATTGTACAGAGAAACCGAAAGAAAGACAAGGTATTATAATTAAACAGAAGATGTCTTGTATTCTCAGGTAGAAATGTGAGATTACCGATGTGAATCACGGGGAGCTTTCCAGCAATGACACAATGAGACACAGTGTAACACAGTGTCGGGCACAGCGTATTCCAACTACGACACGGTGAGACACAATACGACACAAAATATAACTGAGTTTTAGCGTGTCGTGTGCATCAGTGTTGCCACATTCTAAACATAAAATTGTTATTTATAGAAATTTCATTTTTAGAGAGTTGTAAGAAAGCACTTCTAACTTAGAAGTTCTAAGGTTATAGGTTACACTTGACAACAAGAAACAGAATAGACTTCAGTTTTATTTTCTAATAAATATTAATCTTAACAAAATAGTTATGATTTGTAAGCATTGTCAAAATACGATTTCCTCTTGGGATGCAGTCCCTAATCACAAGTGTTTCGTCAACAAAGACGTATACATGGATGACGATAATGTGTTATTCATATCAGAATCATGTCCTGAAAATAATTAATGTAAGTATATGATTTAAAAAATTTCGGATAAAGCATTTGTGAATGGACCTTTTTTGCCATATGTAGCCAAACATGATGCCTTATGCAGTGACGCAGTGGATGAAATATCCTGTACATCAGAAAAGGAAAACATAAATAACTCTGTCAGCAAGCAAAGTATATTAATTTTTTTAACTGCATAGAATTTAATTAATTAACACAATTGTCATATATTACTCATATTTTAGGATTAATTTTTTTTAGATGCAATATGGAATAAACAATCAACGCTAGCTCTCTTAAGTTCATATGAAATGAACTTGAATAAGGCTGATAACGCAAAAAAAAAACAAAGATATGGACTGCGATAACCGAAGGCTTGCAAGAATTGGGTATAAAGGTAAATATTCAACTTTATTTCCTTTCTATCATCCTAATTAAGAACATTGAATGACATATTTAAGTATTTAATTATTTTTACAGGTAACTAATGATCAAGTAAGGTGGAAAATTAACTCGCTCATAAAAAAATATAAGGAATGCGTGAACAATAATGTAAAATCCGGACGGGCACACATGTCGTTTGAATTTTACGATCAGTTGGAGGAAATCTTAGGTCAAGGGAAAGAAGCCACAGCTCTTCATACAGTCTCGTCAAAGATATTATTAGACAGTGATTCTAACGATAAAAGAGAGAATGTTGATGAAAGTCTGTCAAATCACCGGAAGCGGCAGAAGAAGGATGATGAAAATAATCGACCAAATACTTCCACAATTGAACATGAATCTCGACCAGTCGTCAAAAGGCTTCGACCAGGACATGGCACTGGCTCGACTCTTGCTAAAACTAAAATGGAGTTACAAACACAGTGGTTAGATTATTTGAAAACAACCAAAAATCGAGAAGAGGAACAAACTAAGCGGCACGAAAAGTTGCTACAAAGCAAAGTGGAAGTAATCAATGTAAAAAAACGTCAGCTTCAGTTAAAAAAAGAAATAGCAGAAAAAAAACTAAAATCGAAAGAACGTAGACATGAAGATATAATAGAAGTAGAAAAATTAAAAATTAATTTACTTAAAAAGTTACTTAGGAGTGGCGAAAAAGTAAGAAACCAAGAAGACAGTGATTCGGAATAACTGAAAATGGTGCAACGTACAATGCGTAAAATAAACTTCTTAAACAAATTTTTTCTTTTACGTTTTGAGACATTTATTTCGTACAGTTGATTAAATGTGCTTACAATTTTATTTGTATGTTATAGTATTGTTTTTGAAGAAAGATTAATAATTAATTTACTTAAAAAGTTACATAGAAGTGACGAAAATATATAAGAAAACAAGAAGACTGATTCGGATTAACTGAAAATGTTGCAACGTACAATGCGTAAAATAACTTCTTAAACAAATTTTTTCTTTTACGTTTTGATATATTTATTTCGTACAGTTGATTAAATGTGCTTACAGTTTTATTTGTATGTTATAGTATTGTTTTTGAAAAAAGATTAATAATTAATTTACTTAAAAAGTTACATAGGAGTGACGAAAATAAATAAGAAAACAAAAAGACTGATTCGGAATAACTGAAAATGGTGCAACGTACAATGCGTAAAATTACTTTTTAAGAAAAAATTATTTTTTACGTTTTTATTGCGTTTTACATTTATTTCGTACAGTTGATTAAATGTGCTTAGTTTTGATAAAAAAATTCACGTTATTTACCATTCAACTTTTATATAAGGCTAATGAATATGTGATAAAAAAATATAAATTACATTTCTGGAAATAATTCGTTAAATAAATGCATTCGACGATCTTGTGCAATTTCATTTTGAATATTTTCCTCAGGATTATCATGATTGTTGTTGACAATAAGTTCATTATCATCTTCCATTATGTCAAGATCATCATTCGCATTAATGCAATAATTATGAAGTATACATGCCGCGATCGTTATATCAGTTACAAAACTAATGGTTTTATATTCATTGAAAAATTTTATTCTGCGAAACCTTCCCTTTAATAAACCAAATGCTCTTTCAACACTCATGCGAGTTGATGAATGTAGATAATTAAATTCTCTTTGTTGAGGTGTTAAATGACCGTTATCTCGAAACGGAGGAACAAGCCATGGCAAAGAAGGATATGCTGAATCACCAAGTATGAACGTATTATTAGGAAATACTCTTTCTTGCTCTCTGCTTGCAATTGAATGTAATGGTGATCTTAATACACGAGCATCATGTAATGAACCAGGTTCACCACAGTAAACATTAGTGAATCTCGTTTTAGAATCTACAACTGCTTGTAAATTCAACGAAAAGTATTTTTTGCGGTTACAATAATGGCTTTCGTTATCGGGAGGTTTTTCAATACGTATATGAGAACAGTCAATTGCTCCTATAACATTTGGAATATTTTTTAACAAGAAAAAATCATTAGATATTGTCATTACATTATGTCCTTGCGGCCATTTAATGACATCATTTAATTTTGTTAAAAGCCAAGCTGCAACTCTACGAACAACGCGAAATACAGAAGAAATCGATACATCAAAACGATCTGCAATCGTTCTTAAGGGTTCGGTGTTAGCCATAAACCAAAGAAATATAAAAACGCTCAATTTCGCTGTGATTGGCTTCATACCAAATGAATTCTGCGGAATAAATCCAGATTCTTGTATGTCATCTGCAATGGAATAAATAAATAATTGAATAATTACAATAGAATAATTGATATGAATATGATTAATAAATTATATATTATTATTACTATTATACTACTATTAAATTGTAATATTAGTTTACCAATTAATTGATATACTGTATTTCTACGTAATCGCAAGTGCTCTTGAAATTCCATGTTGGTCCATGATTCTACAAGTTGCATATAATTTTGGACACGATTTCGACGATTGCCAAATATTAAACCCTGCATCAATGAAAAGAATATTGGGTCGTCTTTAATCGTTTCTTCTACCCAACTGTCATCAGATAAAATATCTGATTGTTTATTATCATCGCTACTATCTGAAGAACTGCTGCTGCTGCTGCTGCTGCTGATTGGCACAACTTTCGTTAAGCAGAATATAACCTTTCCTTTTTTATTCATCTATTTTAAATAGTAAAAATAATATATAATATTACAAAAATGTATCCATACCTATAATAGAACAAAAGAAATAATATTAAATATATCACAAAAATGTTATTGCCAAAAAAATTGTTTCTTTTTATTTAGACAAAGCAATTCAGTGTTATAGCAAAGGTATACAGTTAATTAATTTTATTCCAGTTTACTGCTGTTATCGATAATGGAACGCGAACTACTTCCATAAAAAAAATTTTTTTTTGAAATTTCTTATATTTTTAATACTTACCTCTAATTATAATTTAATGATGCCACTTAAACATGAATATAAAAACTGAAGATTTACAACTGCATTCATCCCCGACAAACTTCTAGGGTATAATTGTAACAGTAGGCGCACTCTAACGGTCTCTACAAAAGTTAAGTGTGTTACAATAAGCACCCACTCACCGTGTGAGGTTCTAGGAAGAAATCTCCCCGGAAAAATCCTCCCCGGAAATAATTTCCCGGAAAAATCTCCCCGGAAAAAATCTCCCCCGACAAATATCTCCCACGGAAAAAATTTCCCCCGGAAGAAATCTCCCCCGGAAGAATTCTCCCCCGGAAAAAATATCCCCCGTAAAAAATCTCCCAATCCAAAATTCCAGTACTGCTGTATTTCTAATTGAGATGGCATTTTTAAAAGCCGTTACTTTTTTAAGTAAAAGTAAAGAAGTTAACGAAACATAAATAATTTGTTAAAGCAGAGAATAGAAGTTGTGATTTTCGTTAAAGCAGGGCACACACACACGTGTGTATGTCCTGCTTTATAGAAGTTGTAATTTTCGTTAAAGCAGGGCACACACACACGTGTGTATGTCCTGCTTTATAGAAGTTGTGATTTTTGAGAAACTTTTTGAGAAATGTTGCTGTCAATCTTTCTTTGTATTAAATTATTATGAGTTATGTATTTCTTATCTTTTGCTGGGCACGGAAAATTTTTCCGGGGGAGATATCTTCCGGAGGAGATATTTTCTGGAGGAAATTTTTTCCGGGGGAGATATTTTCCGGGGAAGATTTTTTCCGGGGGAGATTTTTTGATCGGGAGATTTTTTCCGGAGAGATTTTTTCCGGGAGATTTTTTCCGGGGAACAAAACGTCGGTTACGCCGTGTGACACAGTGTGACACAGTGTCATGCTGTGTCGTCTTACTGGAAAGCTCCCACGGAGAACTTTTGGGACGTCAAAACTGAGAGAGAGAGAGAGAGATTTCTGTCATCCTCGATTGTATAGTGAAAGCAGAGGTAAAGTAATCTTGCACTCATCTTTTAAACGCACGCACGCACGCACGCACGCACGCACGCACGCACGCACGCACGCACGCACGCACGCACGCACGCACGCACGCACGAGCGCGACCGGCGGCGGAGTGAAGGTTGACACGAGCGGAGCGAATTTCGAGATGTCGGCGCGCGAGCGTTCCGCAGTCGGCCGTGCGAAGTTCGTCGCCGATTCCAAGGGCCGAGCGGCGGGAGGTCATTGCGCGTAACTTGTGATTCGTAACGGTGCGCACACGACGATCGTCGGATCCCGTCCGTCTCTGTGGGCTCGAAGCGTGGCGGGACGAGATTAGTTATCGCCGAGCTAACCGCGTTCGTTCTCCCGATCGTGTACGGTACGCGTCGCATTCGCGTTTCGCCATGGTGTCGGCATCCGCAAATCGTACGTAATCGTGACGTAACCTTGTAGTCCGCAGGACGATCGCGGGCAAGCCAATGTTTGCGCGGAAGTTGGCGCCCTTCGCGACTCCGGTTCGCCGCACCTGCGTCGCGCGTAATCGCATCCGCGGATCGTCCGCGATGCCGCGGATTCTCGACGATTGAAAGACCCGCGTGTGGTGCGACGGACATTGTTGTCTTTGACGACGGTTTCATTGAGGAAGTAGCATCGCCGCCCTCGAAAACGGCGGGATTGTCCGAGACAACGGCGCCGATCCTCTCGCCGTCGTCATGGCCTACGTGCTCTGGCGAGTGTTTATGAAAAAGTACTCCAAGGTGTGGTTAGTGTTGAAGTAGTGAAGTAATTTACATCAAATTAATTATGAAAAGTCTAATAGAGTGAACTAGTAAAGTATTAAAAAACATTAGAACAACGTGTTGCTAGTCCCTTGTTGCTCGTCCCTTTCCTTCGCGAACTGTCGTGATGTGTGGACGTGAGTGAACTAGAGCGGACGTGTGCAAATATATTGTGAGCTGTTATAATAAGACGGAGCGTACGTGTGCAAATATATATTGTGAGCAGACTATATAATAAGACGTTGTGAGCTGTGTTTTGAGAAGTGATACGTGCTGAGGTGTAAACCGTGTTGTGAGCTACATACGAGATAAGTGATATGTCTGTTCAGATTATATTTGCTGTGAACCCGACTGTCATATTGTGAACTTGTGTTATAATATAATTCTTTCTCTCTTATCAACCAGTGTTCTGACTATATTGCTATATAGAGAAATAACAATCTCTTTAGTTTTATTTTAACAGGTTATGGGCCCAGACATTCCGCGTAATAAAAGGTCTGGTAAATAGTGGTTATAAGAGTGAGAGAGTAAAGTAAAAAAAAAAATTAAATAAATAAATAAAGCAGAATATTGAGAAAGAAAAAGAATAAATATAGAAATATATAATAAGAATAAATACTCATAATATGACAGGTTGCTATAGAAACTGATATGCGTTTGTCGATAAATAAATCGTTGCCAAGGAAAGGGCATGTGTTTGTTTAATGATATTAAATCAATAACATGTTACTAAGGAATGTGCATGCATTTGTATTGTTGCTAAGGAAAGAGCATGCGATTGTTTAATAATAAAATTTAATGAAAAAGGATTAAATTAAAAGAGTTAAAGGAAAAATAAAAGATAGATTACAAACGCATAATAGATGTAACATTTGAAGTAAATAAAGAATTTTAGAAATGTTAGATATAAGAGATGAGATAAATAAAGATTGAAGATAAGTGATTTTACATATAAAAGTAAAATTAAAATATGCGTATGAGTAAAATAAAGTCTAACTTATAAGAAGTAAGAACAAAGTAAAAAGTAAAGAAAAAGTAATAAAGTAATATAAAAATAGTAAAGTAAATTAAAATAGTGTAAAGTAAAATAAAATTGTGACAAAGAAAAATAAAGTAAAAGTAAAATAGTAAAGAAAAGTAATTGAAGAATAAAAGTAATAAGTAATAACAAAATAAAGAATATCTAAAAGTGATACGCAGATTTTAAAATTACGATAAATGAAATATTGTCTAGGTTAAGAAATGAAAATGGTCATATCATAACATGTATTGTATTTTGAAAGTTTATATAATGTGTT
This sequence comes from Temnothorax ravouxi, assembly GCA_030770255.1. Taxonomy (NCBI): domain Eukaryota; kingdom Metazoa; phylum Arthropoda; class Insecta; order Hymenoptera; family Formicidae; genus Temnothorax; species Temnothorax ravouxi. Next base: position 55,680 of record JASTWP010001148.1, read on the forward strand.
GTCGCGTATAGGTCATGAATTTATAACGTGTCGATATTGATTAAGGAATATACGTGCCGGTTTAAAATTTAAAAAAAAAAAAAAATGGCAAAGGTTGCGGAAGATTATTTTAATATTGAGAAGTTAACGGGTGTTGAAAATTTCCAAATTTGGAAATTTCAAATTAAAATAATGTTTCGTGCAAATGAAGTGTTAGAAATTGTTACAGAAAATGGTGTTGGTGAAAGAAATGACTTATGGCGAAAGAAAGATGCGATTGCGCAAAAGATAATAATATCAACTATTGATAAGAAACCTTTTCTTAATATAATGGATTGTTGCACATCTAATGAGATGTGGATTAAGATATGTAATACTTATGAAAGGGATACAGAGCAACAAAGGTGTAGTCTTTTGCAAAAATTCTATAATACTACTTTTGAAAAGGGATCAGATATGACATCTTATATTAGTAAGTTAAAGAATCTAGCTTTCAGGTTGAATGCAATGGATACAAAGATAGATGATAAAATGCTAATTTCAAAAATATTAGCAACTCTACCGAAAGAGTATATACATTTTGTAAGTGCTTGGGAATCGACGGAATCTGATAGGAAAACCATGGAAAATTTAACAGCGAGACTAATCGGAGAAGAATTTCGGTTTCATCCGAAGGAAGAAGAGAATGCAGTCGCCTTCAAGACAACTCAAAAGAAGTGTCATAAATGCAATAAATTTGGTCACTTGGCGAAGTTCTGCAAAACAAAGTTTACACCAAAAGATAAAAAGCAAGTTCGTTGTTTTAAATGTAATAAAAATGGTCATATAGCGAAATATTGCACTGAGGAAGAAAATAGTGAAAAAAGGTGTAATATTTGCAAAAAGAACAATCATTTGGAAAAGGATTGTTATTTTAAGAACAAGAAGCAAGATAAGCATGAAGATGTTACTAAGATTGCATTACTTACAAGTGAGATGTATGAGGAAGATTCTTGGATTGTTGATTCGGGAAGTACGTCAAATATGACAAACAACAGAAGTCATTTCCAAGAATTAAAGAAGACACATATTCAAATTAATGTTGCTAAATCGGAAGAAACTTTGCACTCGCAGCTATGAAGAAGTACAAGATAGTGACTTTCGATATAAAAACAGCTTTTCTATATGGAAATGTCGAAGAAGATGTGTATATGTATCCACCTGATGGTTACGATTATATAGGAAAAGTCCTCAAGTTAAAGAAAGCACTGTACGGTTTGAAACAAGCACCATTGAAATGGAATAAACGGTTTACAGATTATCTCAAGAAAAAGGGATTCAAGCCACTGGAGAGTGAACAGTGTATCTTCAAAATGATTAATAAAAAACTGTTTTTGGGAATATATGTAGATGATGGAATACTTCTTGGAGACGATTTACAAGAAATTGAAGAAATTATTGAACAGCTTAAAACGGAGTTTAAGATGACTGTTGAATATAAACCAAGAATATACGTTGGTTTAGAAATTTCAAGAAAAGAAGATAGTATAAAATTGAAACAAGAAGAATATACAAAGAAAATTCTTAAACAATATGGTATGGATAAAGCAAAGCCAGTGAAGATACCGATTTTGAAGAATGAAGAAAGAAATACACCAAAGAAAGAAGAATACAATTATAGAGAAGTTATAGGGAGTTTGCTGTATCTTTCAACCAAGACAAGGCCGGATATATCCTATGGAGTAGGTTTTAGCAGTAGGTATATAGAAAATTATACCCAAGAAAATATAAATGATATAAAACATGTACTAAAATATCTAAATGGTACAATAAATCAAGGAATACAATTTAATAGTAATGCGAATCCTAGTGTTCTTCAGGCTTATTGCGATGCAGATTTTGCAGGTGATCTTATGACAAGACGAAGTACAACAGGATTTGTTATATACTATGGAGGAGGAGCTTTGAGTTGGTGCTCACGAAGACAAACAACGATAGCACTTTCAAGTACAGAAGCTGAATATATAGCAGCTGCTGAATGTTGCAAGGAGCTACTATACTTGAAGACTCTTTTGGAAGAACTTCAAGATAAGAAGATACAAATAGAACTAAATATCGATAACCAAAGCACAATTTTATTAATAACAAATGGAGTTGTTAATAAAAGATCAAAACATATAGATGTCAAATACAGATTTGTTCATGATTTAGTTAAAAATAAAATAATCAAATTAAAATATTGTCCAACTTATAACCAGAAAGCAGATATTTTGACAAAGGCATTAAACTCAGTAAAGTTTGAGAATTGTAAGAAACATATGGTGAATTAATTTGGTGGAAATTAAGGAGGAGTGTTGAAGTAGTGAAGTAATTTACATCAAATTAATTATGAAAAGTCTAATAGAGTGAACTAGTAAAGTATTAAAAAACATTAGAACAACGTGTTGCTAGTCCCTTGTTGCTCGTCCCTTTCCTTCGCGAACTGTCGTGATGTGTGGACGTGAGTGAACTAGAGCGGACGTGTGCAAATATATTGTGAGCTGTTATAATAAGACGGAGCGTACGTGTGCAAATATATATTGTGAGCAGACTATATAATAAGACGTTGTGAGCTGTGTTTTGAGAAGTGATACGTGCTGAGGTGTAAACCGTGTTGTGAGCTACATACGAGATAAGTGATATGTCTGTTCAGATTATATTTGCTGTGAACCCGACTGTCATATTGTGAACTTGTGTTATAATATAATTCTTTCTCTCTTATCAACCAGTGTTCTGACTATATTGCTATATAGAGAAATAACAATCTCTTTAGTTTTATTTTAACAGTTAGGCATCAGGAATCTGCCGTTCATCTGCTGTACAAGACGTCTGGCAAATCCGCTCCAGCGCAAGGGGTACCGTGTGGTCGTGACGGCCTTCGTCATCGGCGCCCTTGGCTCTTGGGATCCGACCAATGAAGGGGTGTTGAGCCTGCTGCGCGTTGGCAGCGCGTATGCAACGATGATGCGCCGTCTCATTGTATCGGATATCATTCGCTGGTCAAGAGACATTTACGTGGAGCATGTGTCCGGCGTGCGCCAGTACGCAGCTCCTTCGCGTCCGCCCGCTGATGGGGTACCGGCCACTCCGCCTCGTGCAATTCGCCGGCGTTGGCCCACCAACGAACAGGAGCGGAACTAATTTTGCGTTTTTCTAGTCCTTTGTGATTTTCTGTGTGCCGAGTGTGAATGCCGCGTAAGTTATTATTTTATGTATTGAGTGGCCACGCAAGTCACTCAATTTAATAGCGCTAAATAGCTCGATGTCTTGCCCACGACATTTTAAACTGTTTGTCTTTCCTTCTTAATTCTACTCTGTATTTATATTTCCGCACTTTTATACTTTTTATCTTTTCTTTTTCTTACATTGTATTCTTTTATTCTACTTCTACTTCTTATTTATATTTTATTTATTTTTCGTATTTATTTGTGTGGGCCTGTATGTTCCGAGTGTGAATGCCGCGTATTTCATATTGTATTTTACCCGAGTGTGAGTGTTCCGCGAGACAAGCATTTGCGCTTATTTCTATCCTTCGAGATATGCCGCACGCGGGCCCCTGGGTCAGTTTTATCTTCTGACGTCCACTCTTCTGTGATAGGCCCAGAGGCCATACAGCTGTGATATTTATATATTTATTTTTCGACTGCGTCGGGACTAGTCCCCCAACGAGCCTTGCGTTGGCCCACTGGCGGGGGGGGGGCCTCTTGTCCCCCGCCCATGATATTATTTAAGACCGGCGTGCGGCCTAATGCCGTGCCTTTAACTATGTACCTATACCCCGGGGGCTTCGCCCCCGGGGAATTCGTTTTGTAAAATAAACGGCATTACTTATTTAAGTAGCGAAAGGGGAGCTATCGCTAAAATAGCCAATTTTTTAAAAAAGGACATATTTAGGGACGTACATTGGTACGTTACGGAACATTCCGAATGTCTTAAACGAGAAACTTTTAACGGCATGATATGCTATTTCAAAATTAATAGTTTCGCTCTATATGTTAGCGACAGGACAGAAACTTGGACAAAAATAAAAACTAACTGGGATGCAGTATGCAGCAAAATAAACGAAGGATTGTTCAAATGTAGGCGTTACAAGATATCTTTAGATCTAGAAAATAAGAAATAAAAAACACCGTTTAAAATCAATTTGCATATAAATAGACGAAAGGCAGGAATAGATTTGCCTGCGGACATAACGCCCAACATTTATTTATATGAGACCAAAGGGGAAGAAAAGAAAAAAGTTATGCAAATACTTGCGGAGTACAATACTAAAAAAAATGAGAATAAATATGTGGCGGAAAGCCTTGAAGAACCGACTGAAGAGGAATTAATCGGAAAGGAATCTGATAGAACCAATTCATCAGAGAACTTGAGATCATACTCCGATATAAATCGTACTATACTTTTTGAGTCCACGAGTTCTGCTCATCAGCAGGCGGAAAAGAAACTAATTTCCCCTGTTAAGTCTGACGGTTCGCCAAAAAGCAAGAAAACGAAAGACGATGCCAGTGCGACTGCAAGTCCTGCTAACTCTTCTAGAAGCAACGCGAATGCTACTAGCAGTTCTCGATTACTGCAGTGTATCGTATCTACCTGCTCGCCAAACTCTTCGGTCGAACCATCAAAAAGGGATGAAAAAAGACGAGAAGAGTGTATGTGTCCCGTCACCCCATTTTGACAAGTTTAACGCTGACAAGTCCCTGAGCCCAAGAAAATTGGCGACTGAAGAGGAATCAATTGGAAAGGAATCTGATAGAACCAATTCATCAGAGAACTTGAGATCATACTCCGATATAAATCGTACTACACTTTTTGAGTCCACGAGTTCTGCTCATCAACAGGCGGAAAGGAATAGTATATTGTGCACCAAGAAGCGAAAGTAGCGTTTTTCAGACGAGTGTGAAGTTTGCCGCCCGAGCCGAAGGCGAAGGCAGCAAATCACACGAGTCTGAAAAAGCTTTCGCCTCGAGATGCACGATATTTTTGACAATATCTTTACGGAAAGTTCGACCTCCATGCCTAGAAAGAGGCGAGAGTGGCTGAACAGGGACGAAAGTGGCCACTTTTGTCCCTAGGGCGGAAAGTGGTTACTTTCGTCTCGCTAACGCCGTCCTGGCGTGAAATTGGTCACTTTCGCCCCTCTCTACAGGCATGGAAAGTCGAACTTTCTGTGGAAGTGTTGTGAAAACTAATTTCCCCTGTTAAGTCTGACGGTTCGCCAAGAAGCAAGAAAACAGAAGACGATGCCAGTGCGACCGCAAGTCCTGCTAACTCTTCTAGAAGCAATGCGAATGCTACTAGCAGTTCTCGATTACTGCAGTGTATCGTATCTACTTGCTCGCCAAACTCTTCGGTCGAACCATCAGGAAGGGATGCAAAAAACGAGAAGAGTGTGTGTCCCGTCACCCAATTTTGACAAGTTTAACGCTGACAAGTTCCTGAGCCCAAGAAAATTGGCTAATCATTCAAAATATCATTGAAATGTTAATAAAATTAATACATTGCTAGATATTGTTTAATGTGTAACGATGCACCCCCAAATATGCATCGTTCCGGCACAACATCTCGCCGAAGCCACCCAGCCGACCACCCGCGGGGTGAAGACCGGGCACGGTGTGCCCATTTTTTAAGGGGGTTGTCGTGCTGAAATATCAGCAAAAAGTATAGACGCGCGTTTACGGTTCTCCGCGTATTCCCCTTCTCCACTTTAAAGACTGGATTTTCTAGAGCAACTGTACACGCACACATAGACGTGGCCTGTCCATGTACTCCCTCCGCGCATATTGTTAACCTCAAAAGTATGGGGCAAGCACTACACTGCTGTGCTTGCAAAAAGTTTTGAGTTTAGATAATAATAATGAAATGCGCAAAGGACTTTTCTCAATACTTCATATTAAGTGCCATAAACGTGGAATTCAAAATGAGGTTAACACGTCAACGTTGCCACGTCACCACAGCACTTCTCTTTGCGCATTTTTCAGGCATCATGATAACGTACTTTTACTTATAATATCTCAAGAACGAATATGGATTGCTCTATACGAGTTTCTGCTATTCGATATTATTGAATATCATTAATAACATATTAGTTTTTCAAAACAATGACAGTTTTGGTGGAGATGTTATAAGCGAAAATGTGGCTCTCGCGGCGACCTTTCCATAAGAGCCCATGTTAAAAAGCGCAACTTCCACAATGAATATCTCGAAAACGAATATGGATTGTCTATCTCCAATTTGGAGACGTAATGTATGTAAGGTTTATTAATACATATGCGAAGTCTAGAGAAATCGACAATATTTTTATATTTCACGACAACCCCCTTAAACCTTAGCATGCAGCGTTACCCGAGTGGAAATTGGTCTAGCCAATCTGAGTTTACAGCTAATGGCTGGATCACGCAGGCTAGATATGTTACCTAGCCATTGACTAGCTTAGCACTAGCTATAATTTATGAATAATTCTTCGCTGTCTAGTACTTTTCTAGCCCCTGCACGGTAATTAGAATAAATGGCGCTGGAAACTTTCAAAAAATTAGCCAGCCGTTGTCTAGCCACTAGTAATTAAAAATTTGTTAGCATTTGAACAGTAAGGTTATGTCTGAATAATTCTTCGCTGTCTTTGTGTACTTCATAGCAACGTAACAGCCAAGTAGAAAGTTTTTATTGTATGTTCTATTATATATTTTTACTGTTGTGGCACAGTTAATAAAAAACATAAGGTTATGAATAAAAAAGAAAAAACTCGCAAACGCGTCCAGAAACATCGTCAGAGACATCGTCTTATTAGATCTGCATTGAGGAGTATTTATCAATCTGATCATTCCTCAGGTATGTAAAACTTTATTTATTATAGATATTGCTGTATGCATATTTAATGACTGTTTGTTCTTTATATATATATATATATATATATATATATATATATATATATATTATATATAATTCTTATATTTTATTTGTTGGAAATTTAGATGAACTTTCCATAATTGCTAGCACGTCGAGAATCTATAGAGACTCAAGTACTGTGAATGATTCTATTCATGTTGACACTACTCTACTCGAGTCAATCAATGAAGATGACATTAACAAAAATGAAAATCAGCACGATAATTTTTCTGAAAGCAGTGAAGATGACAACATCAACAATATAGAGGAAGAGGATTCTGAAGTTGAAGAAATAAGAAATTGGGCAGTTACATATAGTATTCCATTGGCACATATTGACGTTCTTTTAAACATATTACGAAAAAGACTTTTACCTCAACTTCCAAAATGTAGCAAAACATTTTTACATTCTTCAAGAGCTGAGTATACTGTGAAAGCGATGAGAGGAGCAAATGATCACGTTGGCGAGTTTGTTTACTTAAGGATTGAAAAAGGTCTTATAAATTGTGTAGATCCTAATGTACATAGAGACAATACCATTCTTCTTCAAATGAATGTTGACGGAGCTTCTCCATATAAATCAAGTACTAAACAATTGTGGCCCATACTTTGCAAAATTATCCATGAACCAGACATATATTCTCCATTTCCTGTAGCAATTTACTACGGAGATACAAAGCCAGATGATGTAAACGAATTTCTGGATGATTTTATTCAAGAAATTAATTCTTTACATAAAAATGGTATTTATATAGATGACAAAAAATATGTTATAATCTTGAAACATATTATTTGTGACATCCCTGCCAGAAAATTCTTGAAACAAATAAAAGGACATGGAGGTTATGCAGCCTGTGAGCGTTGCGAGGTTTATGGAAAAAGTGTAGGATTTCCAAATAAGCGTGTAATATATCCTGATGTCGATTGTTCCAAACGATCAGACGAATTATTTAGAAAGCAGCAACAAAAAGAACATCACACTGGCTATTCACCATTATTACGGATACAACCATCAATCGATATGATTAAAATTTTTCCTATAGACTTCATGCATCAATTCTGTCAGGGAATCACTAAGAAGTTCTATGTAATGGATTTACTATTTAACAAGACTGCTGTGAAATTGAAGCCTAATCTTCGACAAAAACTGTTTGAACGTATAACGCATTTGAAAACATATGTGCCTGAAGAATTCCAACGAAAACCTCGGGTTCCTGTTTCAAATATGAAAGCAACAGAACTTCGATTTTTAGCCTTGTATGCTGGTCCTATTGTCTTCAAGGGAATTTTAAGTCCTGAATTGTATAATCATTATTTACTTCTTCATGTGACTTTTCGAATTTTATGCACAAAAAATCTTGCACAAAAATACAATAAGAATGTTCAATCTTACTTGAAAACATATTTTCTACAGTTACCAAAATTGTATGGTGAAGGATCTCAGATTCTAAATGCACACTATCTTTTACATATAGCTGATGACGTTAAGATAAATAATTGTACTCTTAACGAAATTTCAGCATTTCCGTTTGAAAATTATTTAGGAATTATGAGAAAATTTTTACGTACTGCCAATAAACCGCTAGCTCAAATATGCCGACGACTGTATGAAAAAAGTATTATTGCAAACAAACCAATAATTCCAGTTACGTTTCGTATTTTAAAACAAAAAAGTCTGACGATAATTGTCAATTAATATTAAAATTGCAATATAAGAATTTTTGTATCACCACAAAAGAACCGAATAATGTAGTAATGCTGAATAGTGGATATAATTATTAAAATCACAAATCTTGGTTATTCCTACGAAAATATAAACGACATAAAAATAACTGGTGTACAATGGATGCAACAAAAATCAATATTCCAGTATCCAACAAACTCTGCCGATTTACATATGTGGCAATTAAGAAATGAGCCGTCTACAAACGTAATCGGATTTGAATTAAAAGATATTTATTCAAAAATGGTGACATTACATGTGCCATACAAAAAAAATAACTTTAATTATAAAAAAATTTACGCAATACCGTTGCTTCATAGTTATAACGAAAAATAAATCAATTTAAATAAAACCGAAATTAAATAATGTAAAAAATTAAATAATGTAAAAAATAAAATAAAAATGTCTTTTTTCTTTTTCCTATAATAAATCGTTATCATTATTCACATTTTCTTTATCTTTTGTTTGTTTCACAGTCTTTCTTTGCAGTCTTCCCTTCTCCCAATCTCTAGAGTTAGTTAATATTGCACCAATCAATTTTTCTAACAATTTCTCTGTGATTGTTTCTGGGATTGCACCTTTTTCACTTTTTATCATAAACACTTCTGAAATTATTAGTCACATTACTGTTAATTATCAAAATATATATGGTACATATTGTAATAATCAAAATCAATTACCAATAATGCAATTGTACAGTGCTGAAGGTTTAAGTGTAAATTTATCTTTCATTGGTTTTACACAGGTAAATTTGGTCACCAGGTCTTTATGAAAGAATTTTCTGAAAACCGCAAGTAAATTTTTTGACACTACAGTTCCTCCATCAATTACGAATCCAATTGTGGCCATCTAAACATTTTTAAAAGAGAAAAGACAGTAAAATTACAAGAAATTGGATAATTTTGATAATAAAATATCTTACAAAATTGTTACGAATTTTCTCATCTGCTAATAATAATGAATTAAGTTTATCATATTCTTCTTTCGTTTCAAGAGGCCATTTGATTTGATTTTCTTGCGTCCAATGAATTGGGACATTTTCACCAATTTTTTCAATCATCTTTTGCTCAAAACTTGTTTTCAATGTCTGTAAATCGTTTTGCATAAGTTCTTGTTTATGTTTTAAGTCTTGCAAGTCAGTTACAATCTGGTTCAAATCTAAAAAAATCACAAAAATTATTATCATAATAATATAAATTTTAAACTAAATTTTTATGAAATGTTGAGGATTAAAATATTATTAATAACTTATTACATTTTGTGATGGTATTAGAAGAGACCGTATTATTTTCTACAGGTATTGGATTTTTCAATATTATATGTTCAACAACTGTAGGTTTTTTGGAAGAACTTGGCATATTTGCTGAAATAAAGTTAATGTATACATTAGTTTATTTTTTTACAAGTGATTTATTTTATTAACTTTACCTGTAGAAACGTCACTACTGCTTTTTTTATTACTATTATCTTTTTTTAACTTTTCCTTCTTTAGGACTATTGATTTTTTATTAAATAGCTCATATGTATCGCTCATATTTTCAGTATTTGAGTCTATGATAAAAATAAAATAAAAATATTTTGTATAATTTATAACATCATAGAAAATAATTAAACAAATAAAGACATAATAATCATCATTTTTACCATTATCATCAGATGAGGATACTGTATGTTTTGATAATTCACCATTCAGTCCATATACTGGTAATATGGGGCTCTCTCCTTTTATTACTTTTTTTTAATATTATTGTCTTCATTATCTTCTACATCTGTTGTACAATAATCTGTAGTGTAATTAAAATCTTCTTCTATTAGGTTCTCCATTTTTGATAAAGCTTCTGTATAAGTTTCTAAAATATATAATATTATTACAATTTATATAATAATTTTTGTTAATTTCTTAATTTAAATTACTCTACCTGCACTTTCAAGTATTTTTATAAGATACTGTGGCCAATGTTCCATAACATTTTTATTATTTTTAACCATTTCATGTAATACATTACATTTTTTCTTAGTGTATGGAGGAGGCATGAATTTGACGACCAATTCTTGATTATCTGGATCAAATACTATCCAAGTCGATGGAACACAGTCCATAGACTTTTTACTTTTACATGTTGTAGATTTATAAAAATGAACAATATTATACATGTTCTTTTTGTTCATTGTTGACATCTTAAAGAAAAAATGTATAAAGTAAAGTTTTAGTAGCAACTAATATAAGCTCTTAATAACAACACATAAATTAAGATTTAGTCTGGTAAAATAGATAAATAATTTTACTTTTTTTATGTGTCATAAACATGACAAAAAATAATAATTACCAAAAAAAACTTTAAAACTTTCTGTGCGCCAGATCGGGTCTGACAGATCCCGAAAGTTTGAAAATATAAGTATATCCTGATATAATCATGCATAATATCACATTTTTATCGAAAGTATTAAGTTTTATGTTTTCATAAACTTACAAAATAATACGAGCACGATATATGTATAAACAGCAGCTACTAACCTAAAATACTCAAGCCACTAGCGTTCCCCGATTACGAAGTTATATTTCTTCCAAATTAAGCACAATAATGGGTTTCTCAGACTCAACCAGGCGCACGGAAGGTTAAACACACAAATACTAGCTATTCTTACTGTCGTAAATTTAATCGAAACAAGGGCGAGTGGTATAAACTAAAGAACAATGCGTTACACGCTACTTATCTGAGCAATTCTGAGAGGTTATAACAAATGAACTGTCGTATTACAGGACTGTCGTCAAGCGCGGCGTATATCAGCCATTGACTAGCTTAGTACTAGCTACAATTTATGAATAATTCTTCGCTGTCCAGTACTTTTCTAGCCCCTGCACGGTAAATATTAGAATAGATGGCACTGGAAACTTTCGAAAAATTAGCCAGCCGTTGTCTAGCCACTAGTAATTAAAATTTTGTTAGCGTTCGAACAGTGAGGTTATGTCATTCTTGAATAGTTTTTACATAACTATCATTCTATGTATAAGATATCGATTAAACAATCATACAGACAGTCATTAGAGAAATTATTCAAAAATGACATAATAGGTATAACTCACTGTTCAAGCGTTAACTTTTTAAATAGCCGTAGCTAGACAATAGCTGTTATTTATTATTTATGTTTTTTATTTATAATTTTTTAAAATACTTTTTAATTATATATTTTTAAAAAATGCAAACTCGGCAATCGTTACTGAACAAAATTTTTACAGAGTTTAAAGTTTAATTACTTAACATATTCGTATTTATATAAACAGTATTGAGTGTTTAAAGTATTAAATATTGTTTAGCAATAAAAAAATTTCAGGTTTGCATTTTACATTACGGTATAACATATAAGGAGAATTGAAAACTGTATTATTACTAATACTCGATAGCGTAGTGGATAGAGTGAACGACTGTCGAACTCATCAGCAGCAACAGTACCAGTGCAGGTTCGAATCCCCTTCGGTAAGTGGAAATTTTAACTAACAAAATTTATTATCTAATATATATTATAGCAAAATTTAATTCTCAGGAATTATCACAAATATGTAGCAAAAATGCAACAATTAATAAAATAAAAAAAATTACTTTTTAAATATATTTTTAATCTAGCCTCGGCTAGCTGATTACTAGACAGCCGTTTTAGTCTGTCACTATATGGTATTGACGTTTTTCAATACAACTAATGACCTTGTAAAAACAATTTATAATTGTCTAGTAGCTGCCTAACAATGCTATCTAGTAACTAGATAGTTTTTCTCACTTCGCTATGAGACAACTAAGCGTTACATTACTGGACAGGGGCGATATTGAAACTAGTATTGGCTAGTTGGTAACTGGTTGCCGGCGAGGTTAGATTTCCACTCGGGTAGGAAGTCCGCGAACGGACTTACCGCCTCGACGCGCCGAGCGGTGCCGAAGGCGGCCGAAGACCGCCGAGCGCGATCGCGGCGTCGGGGCGCCGTAATCCCCGATCGCTCCGTCGCACCGCCTCGGCGCTCGCGATTGCCGTCGCTACCCCCACCACGCCGCGACGCCGCCGCGACGCGTATATAAGCCCGGCGTCGCTGGCACAATTCGCGATTCCCGATCACCCGTCTTACCGACAGCACCGATCCCGAATTCCCACACCAGGCCAGTCAGAACGTAAGGTAGAGCGCCTCCGGCATTCGTTCTCTGTCTTCGCCGAGTGTGTCTCGGCTAATGACCAGTTTTTCTCAGTTATCTAAACCACCCGAAGCCTGTCCGGACAAGAAGGTAGAGCGCCTCCGGCATTCTCTGTCTTCGCCGAGTGTGTCTCGGCTAACGATTAGCTTTTTTTCGTTATCCAAATCATCCGAAGCCTGTCCGGACAAGAAGGTAGAGCGCCTCCGGCATTCTCTGTCTTCGTCGAGTGTGTCTCGGCCAACGACCCGCTTCGGCCACTCCATCCACGATACTCGACCAGGGGTAGAGCGTTTTTCTACCTCCACCGAGAGTTCCTTGACCACGCCACCCACCGCGCCGAATTACAGCGATCTCATCCGCGCCTCGCGATCCACATCGCATCCGCGCTCCGAGCCGCGCCGCCCGGGAAACCGGCTACGCCCGTACCGATACCTATTGTCACGCGATTCGGTCCGCGAGACCACCGAAAATATCGGCTCCGCCCCGCACATACCGCGTGTTACCTCGCGCCGCCCGCGATCAAACCAGCATTGTCTCATTTGCACGCCCAACCGTCGTAAACCGCGCGAATGTATTATTAGAGAATAAACGTTGTTATGTTTTGTTAATGTTAGCCCGTTGTAAATACCGCGAATGTAGTGTTAGAGAATAAACTTTGTTATTTTCTGTTAACCGAGACACTCCTTCATTCTGCCAACCTCGCCACCCGTCTGCTTCTCCGCGCCTCCTTCGAACCCAAACCAGCCGCGAGCTAGATCCGCGCTTCGAAGCCAGGTTGTTTTATGGTCGACGACCAAAAAATATCTTATGAGATGCTGTGATATTTATTTTGGACTATCACCAAAAGAAGTGTGAAAGCTAGCATACCAATATGCTGTTGTTATTGGAGCAAAAATTCCTGAAAGCTGGACAAGGGACATGATGGCTGGACCGGATTGGTTTAGCAAATTTATGATACGCCACAAGAAATTAAGCATAAGAACGCCTGAGGCAACGAGCTTAGCTCGTACTACAAGTTTTAATCGCACCAATGTGCAATTATTTTTTGACAACTTAATAAATGTCTTGACAAGATTTAATTTGCAACCATGTGATATATGGAATATGGATGAGACAGGGGTGTTTACTGTCCAAAAACCGAACAAAATAGTGGGAAGACGCCTAAAACAAATTAAACGTTTGACTTCTGCAGAGAGAGGACAACTTGTAACTTTGGCTTGTGCTGTATCAGCTAGTGGCAATTCTGTTCCACCATTTTTCGTGTTCCCTAGAGTTCACTTTAAGGATCATTTTATCCGTGATGGACCCATTGGTTGTGCTGGAGGAGCCAATCCATCAGGATGGATAAATGAACAAAATTTTCTTTTGTACCTGGCTCATTTTGTAAAGAATGTGAGGCCCAGCCAAACCAATCGCATCCTACTTTTATTAGATAACCATGACTCTCATTTATCAATCGATGCTCTTGATTTTGCCAAGAAAAATGGAATTGTTATGTTGTCATTTCCACCGCACTGCTCACATAAGATGCAACCACTAGATATCAGTGTTTACGGTCTATTAAAAAAATATCTCAATACTGCTCTTGATTCATGGATGTTAAATCATCCAGGCAAAACTCCCAGCATCTATGATATTCCTGGTATCGTTAGAGACGTTTTGCCCTTGGCTGCAACACCTTCAAATATTATGGCAGGTTTCAAAGTAAGTTTAAGACGTTTCTGTTGTTTTGGACAACATTGTTACAGCATTTGTTTGTGTGTGTGTGTGTGTGTGAGACTGCTTATTTAATATAACTTTACTTATTTGTACTTTATAATTTTATAAATTTATTTCTAAACTTATGACAATTTCTAATTTTCAATATCAAGTATCTTACTGTCTGGGTATATATATTTTTGCAAAGCCAGGTATTTGCCCATTAAATCCAAATGCATTTACTGACACGGATTTTGCTCTATCATTTGTGACAGATAGACCTGTACCACCTGAGCAAGAGAATATAGTTGCAGTATCAAATGTAAATGAGTTATAAATCATTTATACATTTATACATTTTATAAAGAATTATCTAAACAGGCTGTTTTTTTTTATTAATACAGGAACAAAGTTCAGCAGAGCATTCAACAATTGATGTGCCATTTTCTAATCAAAATGACTTGAGTATTGATGTTTATGACAATTATGACCTAAAAGATATTCCTGTTATGTTATCTGTAAGTACATGAGTTTTGTTTTGCTAGTATCTTTTTTCAATATACCTATTTTTCTAATTATTATAACACAATTTATTATCTTTTGACAGAGTGTTGACATTAAAGATGTTACAATAGCTAATTGTGAAATAATTGACACAACTCCAGTAAAATTTATAATTATATTTTTAAATTATATTTTTTAGTTTAAATTAATTAGGATCATATTTTTATTTTCTTTTTTGTTTTTATTTTCTACAATAGATATAGATACAACGTCAAATGAAATAAGTTGTACAACAGTAAAACCTGAATTTTCAACTTCCTTCGAGTCTACACAGCATCAGGCTTGTGAAGGCAAGTTACAAACTATTTTTGATGATTAAAAAATAGTTTATTTTTAATTGAATTTTGAATATATATTTTTAATATATTTTTACACTATTATCTAGGTCCAGTAGCACTGTTTGAAGAAAGTGAGAAAGAACGATCAGCTAATGTTGAGCTGGAAAATATAAGACCTTTTCCTAAGGCTCAAGCTCGATCAATTAATGCAAAAACAAGAAAGAGAAGATCTTCAGCAATTCTGACTGACAGCCCAATCAAAAATGCCTTAGCTAAAGAAAAGAAAAAAAAAGAAAAACGAGAAAAAGAAAACCTACAAAAAAAACTAGACAAATCTACTTCAGGTAATTTTTTTGACATTTTTTTGTGATAGGTATATTTATTTACTTCTTACAAATATAATAACTTAATCTAAAATTTCTGTTCCAGTACCTACTTCAAAAGAAAGAAAATGATAGAAAAAGAAGCTAAAGAAAAGAAAATATGTACAGAAAATATTAATGAAAAAGAAGACTTCTGTGCAGTCTGCAACGGAAAATACTCCGAAAGCAAGGAAGATTGGCTTAAATGTTTGCAATGTGCAAATTGGGTACATGAGTCATGTTCAGATCTACGATGCATTTGTTACATTTGCGCTTAATATTTTTATCATCGTAGATGCATATGTGATACACATTTGCCAAAGATGGTTGTTCCATTGAGAAATTTTTGTTCTTATTTTGTCTTTCATACAGTCAATTATTTTATGTGTAATTTCGAAAAATGTACTTAATTCTATGATTCTATATTGTACTTAAATATTTTTTAATATAATATTTTTATTTTTTTGATAACGACAGTTATGTTATGCACTGTGACGTGACAAGTCGCGTTCACTCTCCGGACGGGCTCGGCCGAGGGGAATTTGGAGATGCTCCCTCGCGCGGAGCGGGGGAAGGGTCCGAACATTAACTTTAATAGCATTTAAGTTTGTAGGAAAGATTGCCAGGGCTGACCGGAGCACGTTTGTAACGGCCATGAGCCGCAACGAGGGAAATCCAGAGGACTAGGAGACGGCTGGGAAACGTGGCTGTAGATCGGGCCGCGTCCGCGCCTCCCCGTGCGCCCCGGCGGGCGCCCAGGGAGATTGGAGATACGACACCGCGCTCGGCAACAACGGCCAGTGACAACCACAGACGCCCGGGGGAACGCCCTGAGCTGCCCAAAAGGCCAGGGCGAACGGAACGGCACGAGGAAGGTACCGTCCTCATGACCGTCGCCCCCAAGGGTGCAGGCGACGTGGCCATGGCCCGGCCAGCCAGGCTCACGTTACGCCGGGATACGAGTCGCGGCCAGGACAGCCGGACTCGTTTGGGCAGGCCGCGCCGAGATGGAGGCGCGAGCAACAGCGCCGAGGCGGAGGCGCGAGCAACAGCGTCGCAGCAGTGGAGGCGCCGTGGAGGAACACCGGCGCGAACAAGTAGAGACGGCTCTCGGATTGGCGGGAGCGCGCGGAACGCACAGAGTGCGCAGGCGCGGGGAGCCGGCGCGAGCCCGATCCGCCATTATCCCAGCACTGTCGTGCCAGCCGTTGTCGGGAGCGCATCTCCTGCCTCCCGGTGGACCTCCCGGACGCATCGAGCAGCGAATCTCTTGTAAGGTCACCACCCTGGCGTC
Organism: Temnothorax ravouxi; assembly: GCA_030770255.1. Classification (NCBI taxonomy): domain Eukaryota; kingdom Metazoa; phylum Arthropoda; class Insecta; order Hymenoptera; family Formicidae; genus Temnothorax; species Temnothorax ravouxi. The sequence goes on from JASTWP010001148.1 coordinate 72,659, forward strand.
TCCGCGGTAGGAACGAGAGCTCGTTCGAGGCGTTGGCCCCGGAAATCCCTGTTACCTCGACGTTGCCGAGAAGGGCACGTGCGAGCGCTTTAATCTCGATATCGATAGGATCGCGAAGATCCTCGCGCCGGGCGGGGTCTCGCCGAGGGTGAGTTCTCCCGTACTTCGAGATCGTAAAGGACCCTCCCCGGGAATGCCGCCGCGGCCGACAGTCATGTGCGTGCGTTTTCTGTAGAGTGTCGTTTCGTGTGTTGTGCGCGATCGGGCGGCTAGCGACGACGGGAGTCGCGCCGGGAAGATCGCGGTAATAAATGTGTTAGGCGGGTGCCGAGTGGCCAGGTATTTTGGAGGGCACTCGACCTCGTTACTGTGACGCCACGCATTCGGGCTGTGGAGACCGGGAATTGGCGTTGGTTGCGATCGTTGGGATCGACGTGGCATCGCGGAATCACCGGACTTCGTATGAGACGGGATTCGCGTGGCTGACCGCGGGATCGTCCGCGATACGCGCCTAATTTCGTGTTTCGTGTTGCGTATACGGGATCCTAAACGCCCGAGTGCCGTCGGCAAAAGTCACATTGGTTTTGTGTACGTGGCACGTGGCCGCGCGTTGTATAGTTTCCGTCCGTGCGAAATCGTCGAGTCGAACTCGCGATAAGACTTCGTTAATTGCGCTGCGATTTTCGATTTGCGCTTTCTCGCGATACTCCTCTTGCGCGGAGGATTTACGTAGTCTCTAAGTATTCGCGTTGGCGTTCGTGGATACTCGCGTTAATATCGCGCAAAGCTGGCGTGTTTGTCAGATATGTGTGCTAGCCGTCCGGCTGCACATTCGCGTTCGTCGTATTGCGGCGACCTTCAAGTATTCGCGTTCGTGACCTCGTTTAATTATTAAGTATCGCGCTACCGTAGATGTTGTACACTATCCGGCACAAATGCCTGGACATGTCAAACTATCGAGATATCGAGCGTGGTCATTCGGGCGCATCGTATCTATATGCTCGTGCGTTATGACTGTTCATTATTCAAAAACCGGCAACGCAGCGATGAATGATTTGAGATGAGTTAAGAAATTGCAATAATAATGTAATATGTGATAATATAAGTAACATATGTAATGATATACGCTATTAAATAAATAAATCAGTTCGTAAAGAAAATAATATATAAAATGGTATTTTTTATAAACAATAAAATTATTAATGTAAAATGATTAAGGAGCAAGAGTTAATTTAAAGGAGTTAATTTAAATGATTAAGGAGTAAGAGTTAGTTCAAAGTTAATTGAATTATCGTATATACTGGAACGATAGAGCACAAAAATAAAATTAAATTAAATAGATTAATATTGCAACTAGATAAGGTATAATTTTTCGCAAAGTAAGAAAAGCATAAATAATACATTGTAAAAATTGAGAAATAATGTTTAGTTATAAACAAAACGAGAAAATTCTTATTTTTACTATTATCTACATATAAAATTGTAATGCAACTATCTTAATTAATTAAAATAAAAGAATTATTAAAAAATGATAGAAAAGTTCGTAATAAATGTTTAAATTAAATTAATTTAAAACATTATCTTTAATATATTTGTATTATTTCTAATCTCTTTAAAATTATTTAAAAAAATTAATATTAGGGGTACTCAAATAAGTTAAAGTTTAACGGTTTGACAGGTTATGTCGGGTTAAAGTCGGGTAAAAAGTTGATTTTTGAACTTTTAACCCAAAGATTAATGTGATAAGTTAATAAGACACTTATATATTTTGCATATAACCTTAAAGAGTAGCGGCGTAGCGCGCCCAAAGTGTAAAAAATTAATTTTTTACCCGACTTTAACCCGACATAACCTGTCAAACCGTTAAACTCTAACTTATTTGAGTACCCCTATTAATTAAGTTTTATTATAATTAAATTAAATAAAATATATCTAAACAATTAAATAATAAAGAATTAAATATTTTATCATTCATTCTATTTATTCAATTAAATTTTTTAATAACTGGAATAGAAGTAAAAAAATGTTTTTAGAGCCGGAGCAGGTTTCCCTCTACAATTTATTCTATAAGTTTCGATTATACAGACGTTTCGGCGCATAGTTAGTTTTGGGCATCTTCAGTGTATGTTGGTATTACATAAGAAATAGAGAAACTATATTATATGTCATTATATATATAAAATCGTCACAGTGTTTTCGAATTACATTTTTGAAAATAATTTATCTATGATGCTAGAATGGTCCTCGATATTAGTCATAATTCTTGGAGGAAAAAAGAAACAAAATTGTGACATTAAAATATTAATAGTTTATTATCAAAAACTTTTTATTTATGCTAGTTTTATTTGTTTAATGTTGTTAATAAACTATTAATAACATTAAAATCATTTAATTTAAATGTTACAATTGCTACTTTTGTCAATATATTAACGTCAATCAATTAATATACTGATAGAAGTAAAACAGACAACTTTTATGTGATTTTTATTCTAATTCCTCAAAGAATTATGATTGATATCGACGACCGTTCTATAGACTTCTTAGACAAATAATTTTCAGAAATGTAATTCGAAAACACTGCGACTCAGATTTTATGTGTAATGACATATAATACATATTCTCAATTTTTTATGTAATTTCAATATACACTAAAGATTTTCAAAAACCAATGTGCCGAAACGTCTTAAATCGAAATTTGTAGAATAAATAGAGTGAATTAAATCTTGCTCAAACTCTAAAGGCATGTTTTACTTTTATTTCTGTTATTAATATAATAAAAAGACCCGATGTTAATATTGATTGAATTTTAATAAATTTTTTAATTAAACCTTTAACATATAAACATATTTTAACGCAATAAATTAAAATAACAATAATACAATGTAATAACACAACTATGTACTATAATAACGCATATAATAACACAATAATACAATACAATAATACAATACAAATACATTTAATTAACTTATAATACAAATATAATACATGTTTTTTTTTATTTTATCAGATAGTGGCATTATCATCAGACAGGACATAGTAAGCAAGATATTTTTCGGCTTGACGACTTTAATAGAAAAACAGTGGCATTATGGATGAATAAATTTGAAGAAGGAGGTTTAGCGGCTCTTAAAGATCATCGAAAAAATATTACAGCTCCAAGAAAAACTACACCTGAAGAAGACGAAGACATTATATTAAAAGTAGATGCAAATCCTTTTCGTTCGATTGTTGCAATGATGAATGAGGTGAATGTTAATATTTCGGAAAGAAGTGTAAGACGACGATTAATTGCAGCAAATATAAAATTACTAGCTACAAAAAAAAATGAGTTAACACTCTAGCATAGAAATCGAAGGATTGCTTTTGCAGTGGAATATTTAAATACACCGTAGGAAGTATGGGACGCTGTTATTTGGATGGATGAAAAAACATTCTCATCCACGGAAGAAGGAAGACGTCGTGTCTGGCGACCCACTAGACAACGAATAAATCTAAAATACGTCCTTCCGTTAGCACAAAGTGGAAGAATTGTGATAGGATTTTGGAGCTGTATGACTTCCGGTGGATTATTATTACGTCTTCAAGAAATTTCTTCAAGAATGGACGCTGAAGAGTACGTCAAAATTTTAGAAGAAGTTTTGAAACCTGGCGCCAGAGAAATATTTCCAGAGGAAGAACCTCCAATAAGAAAATTTGTGCAAAATAATGGCGTCCACTCATCAAGACTTGTCCAAGCTTAGTTTGAAGCAAAACTTGATTTTCAAAAAATTGCCAGCAAAATCACCTTATTTAAATCCTGTTGAAAACGTTGGCCGCAGTTTTCCTGGATAGCTGGTCAACTACGAAGAAACGAAGTATTGAGAAATCATGTCTATAATGTTTGAAACGAGCGATCATTGCAGCTGAACTATATACGGAATTTAATTAATTCCATGCAAAGACGGTTGCATTTCAGTTCATTTCTGAAACACAAAAAAAGAAATAAAAATTAATTACTTATTAGTAATTTTTTATATGATTTTTGTTAGTATTTTACTTACCAATAAGGTGTCCAAAATTTTTCATAAAATTTTTCAAAAAAGATAAAATTAAATAGATTTTCCGAAAAGTAAAATTTCTGCATATCTAAACAAAAAAGAAAAATTAAAATATTATTACTACATTTTTAGCATCTTTTTTATATGATTTTTGTTAGTATTTTACTTACCAATAAGGTGTCCAAAATTTTTCATAAAATTTTTCAAAAAAGATAAAATTAAATAAATTTTCCGAAAAGTAAAATTTCTGCATATCTGAAACAAAAAAGAAAAATTAAAATATTATTACTACATTTTTAGCATCTTTTCTATATGAATTTTTGTTGATATTTTACTTACCAATAAGGTATCCAATATCCATCATTTTCTATCACTAATTGCAGCCGTCTTTGCATGGAATTAACTAAATTCCTGTGTATAATTCGGCTGCTGTGATAGTACGTTCCAGACATTATGGACATGATTTCTCAATGCTTCCTTTGTTCGTAGTTGACCAGCTCTCCACTCGGACTGCATCTTAGCCCAAACGTTTTCAATGGGATTTAAATCCGGTGATTTTGCTGGCCATGGAATTTTTTGAAAATCCGGATTTGCTTCAAACCAAGCTTGGACAAGTCTTGATGTGTGGACGCCACTATTGTCTTGCACAATTTTTATTATTGGATGCTCTTCTTCTGAAAATATTTCTCTGGCGCTAGGTTTCAAAACTTCTTCTAAAATTTCGACGTACTCTTCAGCGTCCATTCTTGAAGAAATTTCTTGAAGACGTAATAATCCAGCGGAAGTCATACAGCCCCAAAATCCTATCACAATTCTTCCACTTTGTGCTAACGGAAGGACGTATTTTGGATTTAATCGTTGTCCAGTGGGTCGCCAGACACGACGTCTTCCTTCTTCCGCGGATGAGAATGTTTTTTCATCCATCCAAATAACAGCGTCCCATACTTCCTGTGGTGTATTTAAATGTTCTGTTGCAAAAGCAATCCTTCGATTTCTATGCTGGAGTGTTAACTCAATTTTTCTTGCAGGTGGTCGTGATTTTATATTTGCTGCATTTAATCGTCGTCTTACACTTCTTTCCGAAATATTAATATCTACCTCATTCATCGTTGCAGCAATCGAATGAAAAGGATTTGCATCTACTCTTAATATAATGTCTTCGTCTTCTTCAGGTGTAGTTCTTCTTGGAGCTGTATTATTTTTTCGATGATCTTTAAGAGCCGCTAAACCTCCTTCTTCAAATTTATTTATCCATAATGATACTGTTTTTCGATTGCAGCCGACAATTCGTGAAATATCTTGCTTACTATGTCCTGTCTGATATAGGGGAAAGTGGGGGAATTGGGAACACTTAACTTCTAACGCTAAAAAATAATAGAGAAAAGTTATAAACTAAATCAACTTTTATTGCTACATAAACTTTGGTTATCTATGTACTTAGTAGTCATAAAAAAATTCTTAAAAATTTACGTTTTAATAAAAATATAAACAAAAACAAAAAACATTGCCGTTCCTATTTACCCGATACCCTATATGGGGTAATTGAGATCATCCCGCGGGGGAAATGGGAACGGTATGGAGTAATTAGGAACGATGGTTAATCACGACATATATCACACACATAACCTCTACTAGTCTCATTGGAAGTACATTGTTCATGTGCCCAAGAGTTGGCAAACGGCGCACTGGATCCAATCTTCTTTCGGTGGAGATTGATACTTTTCGTAGCACATTATGCAGTAAAACTAAAAAACAATAAAAAATTTAAAACAATTTGTAAAGTTTAAACATTTTTACACAATCAACCAGCAGTACTATGGGTAATTAAGAACGCAAGGAGTAATTGGGAACGTTCCCAATTACCCACCTGACGCCGTTCCCAATTGCCCGAAGTAGTCAATATACATTAAAATATTCGCCACTCTCAACAGCACTTTTGGTTAACTTCAATTTACGTGGGATTTGAAAACAGATAGTGCGTGCATGATAGTAACAAAATATGGTGTCTTTGAACTCAAAAATATGATACTTACATCTATTATAACAAACGACAAAAATTAGATCAAAAATACAAAAAAAAATTGTTCGATTTACCGTGACAGCACGCGTGCGTCCTTTCACTCTCACTGTCGCGTACGCAATGAGTGGCACTGCATGCAGCCGTTAAATAGGTTCGGGACAGTGTAGTGCGAGGAGATGTATTATTTATCTAGCTGTTCCCAATTACCCGCCGTTCTCAATTACCCCACTCTCCCCTAATGCCACTATCTGCCCTCTATCCGCTTCACTTAAATTACTAAAAATATTTTCTCTGTCCATTTTAATTATCCATTTTAACCTTGTCCATAATTTCAAACTTCTGACTTTAAAACAATTATAATTTCATATTTGTTTTGTTTTTTTTGTTTTGTTATTTTATTTTTCAAATTTTTAACATAGCAAGTCACGTATCTTACGAATTGGCATTAAACAGAATTCCCGTAATGAATTTCATTATTTAATAAATTTGATATTATTAATTTAATTTTTAAATAAAAGAAAATTATTTTCCTTCTTGTAATAACTAAATAATTATATAATGACTAAATAATTCAAATTTGTTAAGTCATAAAGTTGGCTTACAGCTAGCAAATCGAGAGATATTGCTTGTTACATAAAAAATTAAAAAAGAAACTAATAAAATAATAACTATTTAAAAATCAAAAGATTAGACATTGGACAAGAAAAGAGAAAATATTTATATAAATTTGAATGAAACGTATAAAGAACGAATAATCAAATTGATCCATATAAAAAAATGGAAACATAATATTTCCTCGTTAAAAAATATGCCGGATAAAAAATGTTTGTTAAATATTTAATATTTATATTTAATAGATATGTCGTATGTTCGTATTATTTGTAACAGTATTTCACAAGTTTTGATTTAAGACGTTTCGGCACATTGTTTTTGAAAATCTTTAGTGTATATTGGAATTACATAAAAAATTGAGAATATGTATTATATGTCGTTACACATAAAATCTGAGTCGCAGTGTTTTCGAATTACATTTCTGAAAATTATTTGTCTAAGAAGTCTAGAACGGTCGTCGATATCAATCATAATTCTTTGAGGAATTAGAATAAAAATCACATAAAAGTTGTCTGTTTTACTTCTATCAGTATATATTAATTGATTGACGTTAATATATTGACAAAAGTAGCAATTGTAACATTTAAATTAAATGATTTTAATGTTATTAATAGTTTATTAACAACATTAAACAAATAAAACTAGCATAAATAAAAAGTTTTTGATAATAAACTATTAATATTTTAATGTCACAATTTTGTTTCTTTTTTCCTCCAAGAATTATGACTAATATCGAGGACCATTCTAGCATTATAGATAAATTATTTTTAAAAATGTAATTCGAAAACATTGTGACGATTTTATATATATAATGACATATAATATAGTTTCTCTATTTCTTATGTAATCCCAACATACACTGAAGATGCCCAAAACTAATGCGCCGAAACGTATGTAATCGAAACTTATAGAATAAATAGAGGGAAACACCTGCTCCGGCTCTAAAGGCATTTTTTTACTTTTATTCCAGTTATTAAAAAATTTAATTGAATAAATAGAATAAATGATAAAATATTTAATTCTTTATTATTTAATTGTTTAGATATATTTTATTTAATTTAATTATAATAAAACTTAATTAATATTAATTTTTTTAAAATAATTTTAAAGAGATTAGAAATAATACAATATATTAAAGATAATGTTTTAAATTAATTTAATTTAAACATTTATTATGAACTTTTCTATCATTATTTAATAATTCTTTTATTTTAATTAATTAAGATAGTTGCATTACAATTTTATATGTAATAGTAAAAATAAGAATTTTCTCATTTTGTTTATAACTAAACATTATTTCTCAATTTTTACAATGTATTATTTATGCTTTTCTTACTTTGCGAAAAATTATACCTTATCTAGTTGCAATATTAATCTATTTAATTTTATTTTATTTTTGTGCTTTATCGTTCCAGTATATACGATAATAAATTCAATTAACTTTGAACTAATTTTTACTCCTTAATCATTTAAATTAACTCCTTTAAATTAACTCTTACTCCTTAATCATTTTACATTAATAATTTTATTGTTTATAAAAAATACCATTTTATATATTATTTTCTTTACGAACTGATTTATTCATTTAATAGCGTATATCATTACATATGTTACTTATATTATCACATATTACATTATTATTGCAATTTCTTAACTCATCTCAAATCATTCATTGCTGCGTTGCCGGTTTTTGAATAATGAACAGTCATAACGCACGAGCATATAGATACGATGCGCCCGAATGACCACGCTCGATATCTCGATAGTTTGACATGTCCAGGCATTTGTGCCGGATAGTGTACATATTCCGACTGATTTCGCGTATCTCGTCTATGATTTTACTTCTATTTCATATATTCTATTTGTCCTGTTGCTATTTCTAATATGTTCTTCTCAAATATATTAATTTCTATTTCATTTCTGTGTGTGCTCTAATTGCGTATCGCCCCGCTCCAAATCCCCGCCAGCCGAAAGCCCAGCCCTGAGTATACGGGCAAATTCGCGGATAAAGTAGTAATAGTCTTGTGTTCGGTGGCGTGCTTGGTCACGCCTGGCGCCCATAATAAGTGAAAGAAGTGTTTCGGTAAGTTAATCCCCGATAGCCCTCCTCCGGATAGCGAGACCGGCGAAAAAAGCGTCGCAGCACAAACAATTCTGCGATAAAATAAGTTAAAATTAGACATTTATTTGTTTATTAATCATATGTGTTGTGCAATATGTCATAAAATATGTCGAATCGCGCTATTCATCGAGACTTTATAATTAATACAAACGATAGTCATCCGGGTGGTCAGTGGGGCCCGCCTCAACAAAGTGACCCACTGATCGAAATGGCCACAAATGACAATTCACAATTTGACTCACAAAAACGTAGTAAAACAATTTAAAAAAGCTGCGGAAATGGATCATTCTGAACAATTGTGTAGCTTTATAATTTACGTTCACACAACGTATTCGTTCATCGACGAGTTATGATGGCGCTTATAACCAAGAATTCTTTGCGCGTGCATAAGCGCAATGCATAGTCCATAGTCGTGCGCGGCGACGCATGCGAGGACCTTTCCCTCCCCCGGCGTGCACAGATACACATGGCATCTTTATTTATGTCCGTGTGGTTTTCTTACGAGCGATTTATCGAAAGTGAGAACGCGATTGTTGCCGTTAAACGAGCGAGAACGTTTCATTCGCGCGCGGGGACTCGTTTTACTTGGATTCCACGACGCGGCTCTAAACCGGATCATAATGGTACTCGCGTGACGGAATTCGCGGGACACCGGCCGCAATTCGTACGTCTCCATCTCGGGAATTAGCAGGACGCTCCATCCCCGTCCCCCGATGAACGTGCGAATCATCTCGATCGGAGATGCAGCGAAAGTGTTCGCGTTCGTATCGAAGCTGGTTACGTTACCAGCTATGTTAGCTTGCTACATTGTTTTCGATATATGTCAGCACTCGTATGCCCACGCGATAATTCACGGTTTCAATCTGAAAACTCGATAGCTTTCAGTCTCCATCAAAATTTTTGTCAAGAATTACGAAAACTGGTTTACCTTATGCTAGCAAGTAATGTTTTAATAATAAATTTTCTGCGATGTTTAGGAAAGATAGATACAAACTAGCGCACTAATATTAATAAATTTGTCACTGTGGTTTAGTTTGCGTGTCAACAATGAATAATAATTCAATAACTCATTCTGAGTAAAAGATAATCTGCGATTTGCAATCATATCTCGTTCGTTAAAATGCACTGTTTATCTAGTAATGCAACTCGACGCCTTTTAAAGTAACGTGTTATGATATTTGAAATATCGACATGTCATTACAAATATAGAGGCGATAAATAAATGAAATCCAATGACTAGATAGCGATGCCCAGCAATGCGGATCCGAGCGATTGGCGTTAACTTTATTCCACTTCCTCGTTTCTCCGTGCTATAATTGAGCGAAGCTAACAAGTGCTTATGGCCGGGTAATTAGAATCGAGGTTCCACCACTTTGTCGGCAACGAACATAAATCTGTTACTAACTACTGGCTTCGACATCCATGTGTATTATCCTAGAACTATCGTTTCGGCCCGCGCGAAGCGCGGGGACTCAAAGCTAGCGCGTAGACCTCAAAGCTAAGAAACTATAGATCTATATGAGGAAGCAATGTGCAAGTTTCTACTTGCACACTTAAAAGCTATTGGATTTATTTATGAATCATCTCATGACAAATCGAGCAATAACACGATTCTTATATGAAATAATCAAACTAAAAAAAAGAAAGACAAAAAGTCAATAAGTAATGAAACAAAAAACATAAAAAAATTTTGTAATCAAAAAATTATATATTTTATAGTACTCCCCGCAAAATTCTACCCCTACTTCATATACAATTCTTTAAGATTAGGTCAATTTTCTTTAATTCTTCACGTATATTTCGTAATCGAAAAATTATATATTTTATAGTACTCCCCGGAAAATTCTACCCCTACTTCATATACAAAGCACTCCCCGGAAAATTCTACACTCCCCGGAAAAATTTACCTTTAAAATTCGGTCAATTAATTTCCGAAAAATTGAAAAAATTTCTGATTCCAGCTTCCAAAAAAATCAAAAAGATTGTTAACGAAAAATTATACCTACACTTTATAGCACTCCCCGGAAAATTCTACCTCTGTTTCATATACAATTCTTTGAAATTTGGTCGATTATTACCCGACCCCTGTTTCATATACGATTCTTTAAAATTTGGTCGGTTATTTCCCGAATTCGGGAAATATCTCTAAAAAAATTCAGCTAATATCTCAAAATTTGAAGAAATTAGAACAATCACGTATATTTTTTTAAACAAAAATCGGAAACCCCTTTAGAAAAATTAGAAAAACTTCGTAACCGATTTCAAAAAAATCAATTCATTAATGAAAAATTATTTATTAATAAAAAATTAAACATCCTCCAAAAATTAAAAAAATTTTGCCACGACTTTTATTTCATATATAATTTTTTAAGATTTGGTCAATTAATTCCCGAAAAATTGGAAAAAAATTGTAACCGGTTCCCAAAAAAATCGGTAACGAAAAATTGTACACTTTATAGCAATCCCGAGGAAATTCTACCTTTATTTCATATGTAATACTTTAAGATTTAATTATTTCCCGAGAAATTGGAAAAATTTCGTAACCGGTTTCCAAAAAGATCGGTAACGAAAAATAATACACTTTATAGCACTCCCCAGTAAATTCTACCTCTATTTCATATACAATTCTTTGAGATTCGGTCAATTAATTTCCGAAAAATTGGAAAATTTTTTAATACCGATTTCCCCAAAAATTGGTAACAAAAAATTATACACTTTATGGCAATCCCTGGAAAATTCTACCCCTATTTCATATACAATTCGGAGATTCGGTAAATTAATTCCCGAAAAATTCTCGTAAAATTTAAAAAAATTTCGAAACCGGTTTCCAAAAAGATCGGTAACGAAAAATTAACCGCGACATTTTCATCCCCGGGAAATTCTATCCCAGTTTCATATACTTTTGGTAAAAATTCGGTCCACTAACGAATGAGTAGTTCGCGTACAGACAGACAGACAGACGTGACTTATATATATAAATATAGATTATGTTGTTTCTTCTCGTGCGTATCGTTCACGCAACGATACGTATCGTTGAAAATAGAAAGAAATCAATAACTCTCGTACCTACCCGTTATGCGTTCCTCGAGCGTAAAACGTGAGTTCTTGCGTAAACGCGTTTCGTGCGTTTCGCGTTGTGATATATCGCGGCGAGGTCGGTAAATTTTTTCCGATTCAACGGAGACGATCAAATGACGCCTATATGTTGTGTCGTTTCATTTTCATTAGATAATAATTTCACGATGACGTTTCTTCCTCGACTTTTGCGAGCCGCGTGTGCCGCAATGATAATAACCGCTCGTAGCGTTGCTTTCACGGCTAATATTACGAGGATGGCTTATTATTATCATTACGTAACGTTGCATGTCCGGCACTTTGCGTAAAATCAAGAAAAGTGCATCGCGCGCGCGCTTGAAATACAAGGAATATGTACATATTAAAAAAAAAATTACATAAATCTACTTCCCTCTGAAGGACGGCGCCAAGCTCTCGCAAATTTGTTACGATGTATTTGGAGTTTGGTTCGTACATACATAGGTACAAGGCGAAAAGCGGATAAAAGAGACTACAAAAATATCAGAAAGTAACTAAATAAAAAAAAAAAATTCCTGTAAAATTCGTAATTTATTGCATATCCCCGCAAGGTTCGCAATCTACTACCAATACTATCCTTCTCCTCTCACTTTAACCCTTTGGACCAACGACTTAACGTCTCTTTCCGAAAGACGGAGCTCAGTTTTCTCCACACAAGAGCCTATCTTGCACGGAGGGGCGCAGCTATCGGAAAAACATTCCATGCTTCATGGCTCTAGTGGACTCGAACCTGGTTCCTCAGATTACAAGTCTGGCGCTCTACCACTAGACAATTCGAAGAATATTACCAACATAATAAAAAAATACGATTCTTTTGGCTGCTACACGGAGAATTGAAAAACAGTAATAATCTCTGAATTTTCGCTCATTCTCAACTTTTAGTCTCAATACACAAATGCTTACTGAAAAAAAAGTAATGTCTGCTGAAAAACACATTAGTATCTAAAGACTGAGATTGTAAGCGATATTGTCTGAAAAAATAAATAATTACTGAGGAGTTTCATTATTCAATCATGTGCGATTCTGTAACCATTACTGTTGGCTCTCAGTATTCGTTCTATCGCGCGACCTCAAAGATCGAGATTCAGATGATTCAGAATAGTTACTGTAGAATGCAGCGCTGGCGATGACAATTGACAGTAGCGCGACGTGTTCAGACGAGTTGGCTGAGAAAGGAAAAGCAAAGCTTCATTGTCGTGCGTATTCTTGTGCGTAAAGGTCACGATTACCAAATTTGGAATCTAAAACTAGTGTGTTTATTTTTCTTATTATTACAGATTACACTTGTACGCATGAGCTGCATCTTTGAAATCAAGTAGTACTTTTTTTAAGCTATTAAAATACTCAAAACAATTTAAGAAATACTATTTATAAAATACTATACTATTTTGAAGTTTTTAATAAATTTTCTTAAAAAATTACTACAGGGTTTTAATTGAGAAATAATAAAAAATAGTAAATAGGTATTGTATTATTCCCGTGATAGAAATGACGAATCTTTAAGGAACAAATGTTAATTTTTTATTAAAAATAACTTTATTATATTAAGAAAATCTAAGTAAAAGAATTATAGATAAACATTAAAAAAATCTAAAGATTTCTACATGCAATTCTAGAAAATAATATGTGGCATAACAGTCAAATCTGTCATACTGATAAAGAGAAATATATAGATTGTTTTAATGATAGATACCACAAGCGTACGATTAGCTCAGCGTTAGCGTGTTAGGTTGCGACCCCGGAGGGGTCTTAGGTTCAAATCCCGTCGATGCGTTCTCAAAAATTGTAAAACCATGCATAATTTTAATTAATAAAACAGAATATATGCGGAACCACGAATACAAATTAAACTATAAAAATATTAAAAAAAAAATAAGAACAATTAAAAAAATAAAAAGAAAAAATTGTTTTTTTTTTTTTTCGTTAAAATATTGTACCGGAATCATTACTGATCTTTATCGTAATGGTTATGGAACGATACAATACTAATACTGGATTAGGAAATAAACCTTAACAGTCGATCTGTATTCGTTACTGTAGAATCCGTAATAGTTACTGTGAAATCCGTACTGGTTACTGGAAAAATGTTTACTGTAGCAGTACGTAATGGTTACTGAAAGAAAGACTAAAAGTTGAGAGCGAGCAAAAATACAGGAACTGTTACGGTTTTTCAGTTCTCCGTGTATAAGCTACCTATATGATTTTCACGAGAAATTGAACAGGAAGAAGCTAATATGTATTTTAGAACTGGTTTATAGGGTTAGGGAGTAGCAGTAATGAGATTGTAAACAGATTATGTAACGATGTATTGGAGAAAAAGAAAGGCGACGTATTGACGAAATTGTGGAGAGAGAAAAAGTGTAAAATAAGAAAAAAATAAGAATGTATTAGGAGTGTGCGGTATGGGTATGAATGATTAAGGTTATTTTGTAAACCAAGTCCACTTCTTGGCTATGTAGCTGAAGTTAATAAATTGATTGATTGATATATGACTATATAAGTACGTTCTATCATTTTTAGAATATTTTTCTTATGATGTAAAATGGAGTGCTGTGCATGTGCAGTCTTATAATCTGAAGAGAACTACAGTATAATATTTATATGACTATATAAGTACGTTCTATCATTTTTAGAATATTTTTCTTATGATGTAAAATGGAGTGCTGTGCATGTGCAGTTTTATAATCTGAAGAGAACTACAGTATAAACTCGATCAATAAATTTATCGATTTGAACAATGACAGTTCAAATTTAGAACTGTAAAATACTTATCACATTTATCTGTAATTTTGATTAGTGTATACGGTGTATACAGAGTGAAGTATGTTCTATCATGACGTCTTTGTATAATCAAAAGATCCAGAAATTGTATATACGACAATCGACAATCCGATTCGAACTCCTGTTGCGTCATATTGCATATGTCAAACAGATTTGTATATTCGCAAACAGCAAAATTGATTATTAATTTACAAAAGGAACCCCATACGTAAACGAGTCATTTTCACTAAACTTGGCTACATTCATTGAGTCCAATGCAGCAATATCAGATAAAAAACTATGCATGATCAACATACGCAACGTAAACAGTCGTAGCCATTTAAAATCGAGAATGTTGTATTTCAGTGTACACAATTTACACGAAATTCAGTCAGTCTAATAACTTAACATTTTACAAAGTAATGTCACATTTAAACTAGAACATTGTATATATCAAATAACTCAGACGAATTAGGAAATTCGTTTCTACGTGACTCATATATATCTTTTTCACAAAATGATATTATTTAACTTAACTCAAGTGACATGTATTTAAAAAAAAATATGTGAAATCTTTAATTTCTTCTTCACAAAATTATATTACCTAACTTAACTCAAATGACATGTATCTAACCTATGTAT
>JASTWP010001149.1:0-87363 GCA_030770255.1 Temnothorax ravouxi
CGTAAGTCAACACGTACTCATTATCGCTCGAATTGATTGCCGGTACGCGAAGTGTGGCCGATACCAACGCGGCGGACCGACGGCCGACGGCGTCCGATGGTACACTCATGCGTCTCATAGTAACTTCCGTAATCGTTTTCCGATGTGTTCGTTTGAATCGTTTCCGCGGGTCCCCGAAATAGGAATAAAAAGATTTGAAATAATAAGCAATCTTTTTCTTAAAGCTATATCAAAATTTAGGACATCTGTATTTGGAATACGTGCAAAAGTCCTTGTTTAATTAATTTAATTTGTTATACTTTCAAAATACGTTCAAAACGCGCCCAAGAAAGTATAATCTCGAATTTCTATCTCCTATTATATTTATGCACGAAGAGTGCACAGAAATTTGTCAACGATTCACGCACATGGCCCGTTTAAGCAACATCTGATTATTTAAACTGCTTGATCTTTTATCATTTTATTTACTAATCCAATGAGTCCCGGCACGTGCTCACAGTACATCGTCGTCTTAGAGAAGCGCAGCAGGCACGTTGAAATTACACGCGAAGCTTTTATAATCTTTTTGACATAAATGTTCCGCGATGCCGCTAACATCTGCTTGTCAGCTGTTAATTGAACCGGGCTCGAAGCCGTCAGATCAAAAGGAGGTTTGCGCGTATAAGATTCTACGTATACGACGTCGAAAGAGATCGTGCAATTGCAGAAGTCGTGGTGTATATTTAATATAATAATTTACTAGAAGCAATTGCGATTAGCAACACGGGACAAACACTGATAATAACCTATTGACATAGCAGGCTTTCGTTAATTAGTAAATATTACTTGAATAATTATATTAGCGTTAAGTAAGAACATAAATATTACTTGTATTATTTTTCCTGTATTATGTCAAAGATATGCTACTTCAAATATCGTATTCTGCATTTAATCCATTTTCGTTCAAAGATCCCTACATTCGTTCTTCTCTCTGCACGACTCAATTATCCAATGCAGTTACCGGCAGTAATTGATGCTCAACAATCGCAGATTATTAAAATAGTTGACACACGAAGAGGAAAATACCGTGATCATTCTGAAAGCAATGTGATCATTCACGCAAAGAAATCGGTATATGTGCAACAGTACATTGTGCACATTGTTTTCTCCACTGATTCGAGCCAGGACGAACACGTTGTTTACCCATCTCACCGACACGCGTTTTATTAAAACCCATTATTAAATGCATCCGCGCCAGAATTCGATCGTAATCATCGCGAGCCGAACTCCATGAGGAAAGGTACGAGTGTCAGCATGTGATGTCGACATGCGATATTAATCTTTCATAGATACGTAGGATAAACTTTCTTAAGATTACATAATCGTATATGCTCGTAAATTTTTTCGGCCGTTCCGTGAAATTGCTTTATGCGCAAAAGATAATGTATTAATTAAAAATATAAGAGAAATATCAGTAGAAGTTTTATATAAGTCAGGACCTTTTCTAATTTTGCATTTTTAAGAATATGATATTTAACATTTTCAGCTGTTTTAAAAAATCAATTTTTTAAGCATTATATATTTGAAATGAAAAGTTTCTTACGTACAAATCGAATGATTTCATCAACAATTAATATCGTATTATACTTTAATTAGCGTGAAGTGATTTTTGCATGTGTTTACGGCACAAATCGTGTAGCAATGAAATAAAAAACAAAATTATTACTCGTTTTCAGTTGATCCTTGACACGCGAAACTACCACGCGTTGACTGTGCTCGTTATCCGGAATGCACGCTATATCTCACAGAAAATCTCGAATAAAATATAGAACCGTGCTGTCGATTGTGATTAATATAAATGTCAAATTATAACTATAATTAAAAAAAAATAGGGATTAATTTAAAACAACACGTAGGTCAAAAAATTAAAAAAGATTTATTACAGATTATATATATGATATAAAATTCTTTTCTTCATCAGTGAAAATTGACAAGAGTGATTATTTGACCAAACTGACGTTTAATATCGTAGTGTTACATTAATCCATTCGACGTTTCGTCACTAGTTTGGATTAATGTAACACTACGATATTAAACGTCAGTTTGGTCAAATACTCACTCCTGATTTTATATATATATATATATATATATATATATATATACGAAAACGTCACCCGGGTACACACGGGTATACTCCCTTCAACTTCTAACTCGCTGAGATAGAAAGAAAAGGGAGTATACTCGTGTGCACTCGGGTGACGTTTCCGAACGCAGCCCCAAACGTTCTTTCGATTGGTACCTTAAAAGCAACGCAAACTGTATACTCGACAACTAATCAATCAACCAACAATAAAGAGATTAGAGATTACTATTAAAAGTTAGGTACTTCCATCGTACGATAAAACAGATGAGAAACGAAGATGTACATATATCATAATTATGATTGATTATATCTCAACTCGAATTGCCATGACGTGAACACGTGTTGGCAGGCTATTAAAAATGGTTGAAATCATGGCAACAACAAGTACAATAATAAAATAACAGAACGATTTGGGCGCTTGAATGCAAAATGCATTATATTTAAATATCACATAATAAATTTTGACAAAAGGTAAAAATGGTGGAAGAAAATCATTTCTTGTTTATTTCGGGTTTCATTGATTAAATGGTTAAAAACAATTTCGAAAAATGTTGAAGTTTTGCAAAAAACGTCGCATATGGTTAACATTATTTGTCTCTCAAAATACGATTTGAAAATGACGTGAAGAATGAATAATATTTTATAGGTATGCATGAGATTTTTCTTCATATTCTCCGTGACTTTCGTAACGTGAGTGGGTATAAAGACATGACAGGATGTGACATCACAAGGCCGGGCAACTCTTCGCATATATACCACTTCTCTCCCACCCTTTACTCTACTGTTCGTGTTTCTCGCGAAATATCGCATATACGTCGATTGACGCCGTTGTATACCTGCATGATGATAATTTATCCGCCGTTCTAACTGTCCAAGATATCTGCCCAATCTACGAATTCTTTATTTATTCGCGGTACAATTGTACCTTTTATTTTTTGCTAAGCTTGTTTTTTTATCATCCTGACAAACCAATTTTACAAATATCGTTCTAGAGAAATAATGACTGAGTAATCACGCATATATATCGTTTTCTTGGACTATGTACTAAAATACCTAATATATTTTTATTGTGTTTTTCTAAAATGGTATATTTTCAGGAATAATTTAAAAAATAATCGGCTATTTGTTGCTCTGCATAATCGAAATTTCTATTTTTCTACAATCTACAAAAGTATTGTAGTATAAAAAGCGTGGACGAATAACGTAACTGATAAAACGCATGCAAAAGGGAGCGACTTGTCGTATTGTCGGTTTTTTTTGGAGGACAAACACTTCGCGACGGGAATCCTTTTTGTGGACCCTTCGGGGATATGCAAAGTAAAAAAAAAAAGATCATCGATGGTCACTTACCCTTCAGAGAGGATGTTATCATAGGGTCACCTGAAAACGATACAATTATAGTATTGCTATTTGAACGTCATGAAAATAAAAAGAGAAAAATCTCTAAGCGAATTCCGCCTCTTCCCCTCTCTCTCTTTCCCTCTTCCTCTCACTGATTCTACGTACATTACATGTATACGACACATTATATACTCGCGCGTGTATCGAAGATCACATGGCGTTCGCGGCGCAACGAATCGCATTCTCCGGAGGTGGAGGCGAAGTAAAACAAAGCCCAATAAAGCGAGGAGGGAAGAAGAGCGGACAAAAGGGTCCCTTTCTTTCACGGAGATTGCACGCATCGCGGTG
This sequence comes from Temnothorax ravouxi, assembly GCA_030770255.1. Lineage (NCBI taxonomy): Eukaryota > Metazoa > Arthropoda > Insecta > Hymenoptera > Formicidae > Temnothorax > Temnothorax ravouxi. The sequence goes on from JASTWP010001149.1 coordinate 3,812, forward strand.
CATATACGAGGATGAGCGCATAGCGCGCGTGCACTCTCTCTCTCTCTCTCCCTCTCTCTCTTTCTCTACGCGTATGCGTGCAGCCTCCCACTTGCGCATTATGTGAGCCGAGAGATAGAGTATCTCTCGCGGCAGGAACATTTTCCAGGTTCTTTTCTGCCGCCCGATGATCCCTGACCCCGGGGCCCTGCCCATCCGGGCCCACGCGCCCGCGGCCACTTTCCTGCTCTCGGATTCTCCGCATCGCACCGCACGGTGGATTCCGCCGACCTTAAGGTTGGTGGTGATCGCGCATCACCCCACTATTTTTCTTCGGACATTATTTAAAACAGCGAATAGAGAATATAGATACCGACACACAGCGACAGGCACGTTCTGTCGCGCCGCCTGCACGTGCCGCGATTATATCCATTCGCGCGATGATTAATTATTCATTGATGCACCATCGGTTTGCGCCGACAATCTTACGGTATAAGCATCAACGGTAATTACAGCAAGGATGAAAACGTTTGATGCAACCGCACGACAAATAACCGGGTATAGTTATTTGTCTAAAGTGTTTTTATGCTTGTCGAAGCATATATATTAGATACACTTCTAATGATAAGGGGTAAATTCGTTACATTGTCGCATCTCTATTATAATTGCATTTACGGTAAAATATTGTTATAAAGCTCTAGTAATTGATAATAATTTAAAGTATTATATGATATAATAATTAGAAATATACTCAATCTCTATTTTCATTTCTGTTGATTTCATTATAAGATCTTTACGACAATTGAGACTCTTCGGTAATTAAATTAACGTTTGTGCATATTTTGTTCTAATAATATTTGCTAATAATATCGGCCAATGGTAAATAATAATTAAGCTACAGTTACTCAGAAAAAAGCGCGCAACGTGCTTTTTCAGTTGTGATTGCGTAAGAAAATAACAGAGAAAAAGAAGCAGCTGTATGTATGTGTGTATTGATAATTTGAAATAAATCGAAATAATTGGAACTTCTCGTTTAAAAGGTATCAGGTCATTTGTAATAAAGTTAGAATTACTAAGAACGATGTTAATTAATAAAAGTTTCAACAAGTTTAACGTTAAAATAGACCTTCGTTAAGATACCAAAATACCTTGTTCAGACAAATTATATAATTATATGTATATTTCACATATAATTATAAAAAGGATATCTTACGATTATCATACGATTTAGTGTATTTTAAAAATTAATTGGAGTCGAAATCGTACATATAATTACAGTAGTTTTCGATTAAATAATCGAAATTGCCCAATAATACTACGTCAATTTCATCAAATTGAAATAATCACTACACCTTAAAATTCTTTAAAAAAAAAAATTAAATCTTATGTCAAATTTAAATTTGAATAATAAATCTATCATTGTTTTAATCGGGAAATTATAGTTTATTGCTCTTATCTTGCGCTAAATTTTTACATCGCAAAGCAACGAAACTGTTTTCTTTTAACAAATCAAGGAAAAGAGTTGCCACGTTTTTTGCGGCGATTTAATTTCGTTTCATTGATTTACTAAAAGATTACTATAAAAATTTCGAATAATTTATTGAAATCACGAATTTTTATGCCTCTCGTAACGCAAAAATTTGAAGTAATAATATACTTTTACGATCAAAATGAGATGGACTTTATTCTTTAAACAAGCATTTGATTCAATACATATATAATAATAAAATGTTTATCGGAACGCAAAACATTTATTTCAGTACGTTGAACAATAAATTTGACTCACGGCGTCTGTTTTGTTTTGGCGACGTACGCGTGCCGCGTCGTAACCGTCGCGGTCGTGTGTAAGTACGCAACACCTCCCCGTCATTCGCGCGGTGACGCTCGAACAGTTAGGCCGCCGACTCCGCGCGTCTTCACATTATTCCTCAAAACGCGATCACAATTACTTTTCGAATGCCAAACTCGATGATTAATTACCAATTAAACGACTATTAGTCTGAGCAAGTAATTAATTCCCGCAATAAGTGATTCGTAAGATTAATCGAGACGATAGCTGTTTATCTCGACACAGATTTACACGATTTATCTACGAATCAAAATAATAAGGGAAGAGAGTTATAAATCATTGTCCTGTTGCAATAGTTGTGGATGATAGTATTATTTTTCTAACAATGCTTAAACTCAGAGATCTCGTAACGCTTCAGATTCAGAGCGCGGACGGAAAAGCAGATCGATCGACAAACGTAACGGAAAACCGCGGCAAGTGCGTCGATCATTTGTTAATAATTAATTTATACAAGGAATAGAATATTCTATGAGAAGTTATTTTCTCCCAAAAAATATTTTGAAATAAACGTAACGGTAATCAGCTGGCGCGCGATCTTAATGTTTGTTTTTTGTGCCACGTACGACGCGGCGATATGTATACGCAATAGGCCACGGCGCTATCATTCGTGCATTGACACTCGAACGAGCAAGTAGTGGCCAGAGTCATTTCGTTATTACTCCTCGAAACAAAATCATACTCTATGAACATTTAGCGATTAATTAATTACTGTAATAAACTGTAATACTGTGAACATATCGAAGCACTAGCTATTATTAGGGCGGATGTATCTCGCAGTTTTTTTTTATTATTGTTATATTACGATATTTACGGATGAACAATGATTTATCTAATGATAGGTACTTGGATTTACGATATACATATACATCGTGTCGCGAGCTTTGAGTATTTCACGTATATAATGTAAATTGCTTATAACTCGTCTAAAACATCGTGTGGATATATATAAGTCTCGATTTTCAAACGGTTTATCGTATTTTAATCGCCTCTTAACTCGATTTTATTTGTTGCACCGTATTGGTGTCAAAGTAAACTCCCTTAGAGACTCGCATACATAAGTACGGGATTTGGCGATGCCGAGTTACCCACAGTGCAATAAAGAGTATAGGCGTCGCGTGTAATTAACGTCGGAAGTTTAAAATTGACGCGCGATCGTCTGTAATTAGTGTATGTTCGCGATTAACCGTATTATCTCACGAGTGTTGTGCAACCAAGGAACTGACGATGAGAGGAGGAGGAGGAGATCTGGAAGGCATCGAGTGACAGCGGAGCAACCGTAGGGTGCGAGTACTTATTCTTTACTTTCACTTACTTTCTTATTTTTTTTCATACGATTTAACATGAATTTGTTGCTATATCTACCCAGAATTAAATATAAATCGTATAAATTGGTGCAAGAAAACAATATATTTGTTTTTCAATTTAATTATGTCACAAGTATGAATCTCGATTTCCGACTCTAAATTAATCTTCAGAACACGCTATTAAAATCTTGTACGATATTATGGAGCTTGTCACGTAGATATAATCTTTCATATAGGATATATATAATTTTATGTTTTTAATATAATTAACCCTACGGACTATAAAAAAGTTACGTTCCGTACGGACATGGGTTAGCCTAACCCGGCGACCGGCGACTTTGATTGACTGTATATCGGGCTGTAATTTGTCAATTAAAACAATTTTTTTTTGGATCGGAAATTTTCTCAAAAATACAATGGCGTTGATAGATTTATTACATTATTTGTTTAAACAAAGATACATTTGAAAAGATACATTCACTTCCTTTGAAATGGCGCTACTTTCAAAATTCGCTCGGGTTACGCTAACCCAGTCCGTACCCTATAAGGGTTAAATAATGCATGCATAAGCGAACTGTCTGTTAGGAAATATTGCCGTTTTCTTTCTCACTAAATTACAATCAGAAATTAAATTTTGAAAAATAATACTGGACATACGAGATGTTAGATTTTTGTAAAGTAAATTGAGAACAATTCGCACTAAATAATGCTGAACAAAATTAAACGATGGCACAAGCGTGATCTTTGGTTAGCTCGTTGATTTTTCTGCTCGCCTAGGGTATCACCGCGATATCTAAGGTGCGTTTCCGCGCTCAAGGACGTTGCAAGACGTTCCATCTCGCTGCAACAGATAATGCAACGTTTCAGGATAACCAGCGGCCGCTGTTTATTTCTAACCGAGCTAGCTGGCGCATGATACGCAAGTCGTCGTAGTAATCGCTTTCCTTCTCCTCCTCCGTTTTAGCCTCCTGACTCTTCTACCCCCGCCGTTTCCGCCATTTCTCGCGACGTCGTTACGCCCCTCGTCGTCTCGTTTGTCTCTCTTAGTCCGCCTCTTTTCCGCGAACCTTCGATTCGATCTTTTTCCATATAACAAGATAGAAACGGCCACAATGACCACGACAGAAAATCTCGCGATTTTTCATTGATGCATACTTATGGATGAGAAAAAAAACGACGAAATTGCGCTTATTAAGAATCTAACCAGCAATCCGCAAGTAATTCCGTTCTGATTAGTGTTCGCAGGAAGTTATAATTACGGCGATAATGATCTTTTTTATTGTTTTTTATACCGGTTATTAGAAGTAATCCAGAAGCATATATTCTCGCGAATACGTTTCGTTTGTTGTTGAATAAGGCAAAATTTTTTAAATTGAGATTCATCTCTTTTAAGACAAAGGATTAGGAGGCAGAAAATTTGTTAAATCTTCATTAACTTCAATTATAATGTTCGAGAATAGCTTTTAGTTATTTATGATGATGGGTTATGTACGAATAAATGCATTTTGATACACATATCCCACATCGGAGCTTTTTTTCAACGTTTGTAACTTTTCCTTCCTAAATTATTTCAAAAAATCAACACGTCTAAAAGTTATTTTAACATAAACAAAAGTTAAAGTAAATCTTCAAATAATCGTAAACTTTGACATATAAAATAATCAAATTTACTAAAATATGTGTTAATATAACTTAAAATAAAATGTATAATAAACATTTCGTAAGAGTTACATTAAATCAGACGAAGCAAAATGTTATATCGACATTTTGTACAAGTTATTTTTACATTATACTTAAAGTTAAAAGAACACATATAAATGTATAATATAGTGTCAATAAATTAACATTTCTAATTTGTCAACAAGTAACACACACGATGAATGAGTTATTTTAACATGAAATTTAAAGTGGACTTTCTGGAACATTTGAAAAATGTTACGATTAACATTTTATTTTTTACTGTGTAACGCTTCTTTTAGAGATGAAAACTTTGCACTTCTCTTGCGCATGTATATACATCGGCTGAATCTCGTTGACTTATCGATTCTCTCGACTCTGAAAAATCCGTGGTGTATGAAAGTACGGATGCCTAACACGCCGTAAAATAATTAATTGTGTAAACTAGAATATTGCGCTTTTACGAACAAGTCCTTTCCTCGGTACTTGGTACTTGTCACGTATGTGTCCGCCCAATCTCTGTACCACATACTCGTTGTGCCTACGTACAAAGTGCATGACAGCGGAGAAACAATAATAAGTCATACGCTCATATGCGCAGTTTACGCGATGCCGTGTTGTGCGAGAAGTTACCGTAATTGCGTTTTGACGGCAGATAGATTTACGTTACCGCGTCTCGTCCAATGTCGTCTCGGTAATCAAGCGATCACCATATAATTCATCGTGCATTGCGAGCTCCTCGTGCAGTAGCATTTTCATTCCGTTTACTTTCTTGACGGTGACCGTCGTTAGCTATTCATCATTAATCATTTACTTTTAAACGCATCTGATTCTTAATATTAAAGGATTAAAGGCGAGAATTTATAAATCTAAAATTATCGAGAAAATAAAACAAAAATACAATTTTAAGATTTTGGAATTGGTATTGATCTAATCACTAGTCTTTTATTCATTATTCTATACATGATTTATATATAACTTCATAAAAATAGAATATATGGTCTAATGTTTTTTACGTCCCATTAGATTTAATAAATTCTATAAATTGTATACTGTATAATCAAGATATACTATATATGCAATTAAGTCGATAAATTCGTATTTAATTTTTATTTTTTGAGAGAGCGTATGTGTACGTGAAAGTGTAAAGCAAAACGTAATACACAACCGGAAGAAATTTTACGATGACGTTGATCGCGATCCATTTGTGAAAGATAGGATTATTCTCTCGTGCATCTCAAAACCGATCGGACAAGACGCAATTTGAATAACGGAGTAATATAAAAGTATGTGCGAAAGAACGACATGGCGAAAAGAATCCCTGTCCATGGAAATCGCGCGCGATTAGATACAGTTTCCGTGTTACGTCGCTCCGCGTGATGGACGTTGCTGTTTATTTCGATATCGGGATTACCTGGAATTTCCATGAGAGAGAAAATAATGCCACAATGTTATTGTACCCGTAACGGCTATTTCCATTTGCAGTAGCTTTTCTCGGATAAACACGGTAGTCGTCTCGATACATACATACATTCTAGAAAATTTTCTCCGGAGATAAACTCGGGCAAATAATACAATTCTTATGTGATTGGATTTGAATACAAATAAATTCGAAAAACCGTAGAAGCAGAGTAATATATGAGTATCTATACGGTAATATAACTTAATAAATTAACAAAACTCGATTGTCTCAGTTATCCAAGAGGTAGCGCAGAATAATTTTATTTACATTTTTCAATTCTTTTTGTATACATATGTATACACTTTTTGTAAATTGTATACATTTTTAGAACATCTCCGCATTGGAGATTTTATAAATTATTAGCTTCAGGCCGCGACAAGTACTTATCCGCTCCTGAATCAAATAGATTAAACACATCGTAAAAGACACGAAAGAAGTTTATGTTTTATTAGGTAGGCGGTAAATGGATTAATAAATATTTATATGAGTGTCATGAATAAATAATACGTTCACCTAACAATAAGTATACGAAAAGAGTGTGAGCGCGCTGCATGCATGACGGAAAATACTAACAAAGGAGTATAATTACGGTGTGTATGTGCAATTTTAATGATGTCACTGGAATGCGTCATCTCTACAAAGAATCACATTATAATGCTGTTATTCACAGCTAAAGATTCTATTCTGTTAATCATATTAAACTTCGCATTATAATTTATTAATTTCCTATTTTTCACAATTTATGTTAGAAGCGTTGAGATAATTGAAGCTAAAAGTTTAATTAAAACAATTAAATATTTGTACTGCTACACATAATCATTTCATAAATGTACGTTCGATAGTTGAACACAAAATTAATAAGTGAAAAAGGAACGATATAGGCTTTGAAAATATCTACTTCACTGCAGAGTCTGTATCTCAATAAGTCAATTTATTTCTCTAATACATCTTTTGGTTAAACAAATCCGCATCGCGAGGCGGTACAGCCGTTTAGATGGAAGCAACAGATTCCCATGAATAATTCAGTGGACTATTTACCGATGGTTGCGTGGGCAACTTCTCTTCCTCCTTGCCTTTTTGCGAGAGCTTTCGTGGAGTGGTAAATCCCTTTCGTCGTGAAACGCATTACGCAAACGTGTGTCCGGAAAAATTGGTTTGGCATGTTCGCCATTCCGACGCCGCTGTCATGCGGCGACGGAAACGTCTAATTCGCGAATTTGTCATTTACGATTTATTAACGAAGACGTAAAGGATTTACAGAAGTGACACGAAATTGGATCTTTTTCCATCTTAAGATCTTTTTACTATTTTATAAGCAGCAAAACTATCTTATTGTTGCAAAGTATAATTCGTGCAACTGCATAAATAGTCGTACATAAATATTGCTCTTTTCTTATGCGTTTATTGTAGAAGTTAATTGGTAAAAATCACACATGCACGTCTTATGTCGCGCGATACGTTTTCCCCGCTCGCAGCTATAAGGCTTTCATTATTATAATCGCTCGCTACCGTCTTTAGAAAATTGGATCATCTTGAGTAACACCATCGATAGGAAGTCAGCGTAAGGGTGCAAGTGCGCGAGATGCCGGTAGTAGCGACGAGTAAATATTATTTTCGATTAAGTCTCTTTCATTGTGGCAACATAAACCATAGAATCTTTCTTTGCCTTCATTCTTCGTATTATCGATAATAAAAGACGGTATCATAAAACTCGCAACGAAGAAACGCGAACCTCTTGGGTATAGCATCAAAATCTATAGAGTCTATAAGAAGTCTATAAGAGGATGATATTATAATCGAGATGATATTTAGGATATGCGTGGAGCAGGCCACCTCGAAACCGATGAGGTATATTAATCCTTTCGATAAGATCGATCTATTTAGTGATTGACATATCGCGTGACGATCAAACCGGAGTACTTACATAATTTCGGAAGTTCTCCCCGGAGGAGAAGGATTTGGAATACCCAGGAGAAGAAAAGAAGAACGGAGAAAATTTTCATAAAAATGTAATCAAGTTCCGCGTCTCAGTATCAAATCGTTGTCTCATAACAAGACTGTAATTTAGCATTTAGCAGAAGAAATGTTTGTCTTAAGTATAATTAACAGTAAATCGTTGAGTCTTACATATTAATTTGTATAAAATTGCCTCGTTTTTTTTTTTTTATTACGAAATGGATCGATATTATCAAAATTAATGCGTTGCACGCGAATTGGATACCTGGTCCATCATAAGGAACGGCTCTCCTGAGCCCGCCCTGTGCTGTAATAGGGTGAAGGTGCTGCTGTTGGTCCAAAGGCGGCGGCTGGGTGTTTTGCAGATGATGCTGCTGGGTGTTTTGCAGATGATGCTGCTGGGAGGATGGGTAGTGGGTGGAAGCATTTGTCGTAGCGGAAGCGCTTCCCGGTAGCTGCTGATACTGGCTACCCTGATACTGACGGGGATGATGCAGGTGGTGATGGTGGGGGTGCGGATGCGAGTACGGCGTGCACCAAGTATAACATTGCTGCCAAGAGGCGGTCGCGTCTGCACCGGCCATCCCCTCACCATCCTCGTTCCCCATTCGCGTCCAGCCGCAGGAATCCATTCTGGATTCGATAGTACCTTTTTTTTCTTATCGGATGTGCTGTATGGTATATTAGGTCTGAATAGTTTTCGCACAATCACTCGCTATTCAAAGCAGAATCGACATCATGCCAGACTTTGACTTGCGTTCAATAATTCGCTATCGTTTCGTCAAATTCCACTAAATTGATCACCAAATTGATTCCATTAATTTCGCTTGTTATTTACTCACTTTCCGACATAATGGAATAACTTTTTTATTGATTAAGTAAAGTATATTTACCTTTAATTGTTATTTATTTATTCCGTTTTGCAATTAACATTGCAAAGTTAATATTAATTTTCAGTGAGCTTGAATTGCAAAATAATTCGTTGATGATTTAATAACGATTTGCTTTTGTCGTTCCAATCGTTTGTAACGATATATTTATAATTTTCTAAATTTTACACAAATTAGCATCATATTTGTTTTGTCCAGTTTTTCGCATTTCGCAGATTGCCATTGAATTGTCTACAAATCCTGCAGACGATACACAGAATTTAACGGATTGAAAGTACTCTTTCGTGTAAATAGTCATACAAATGTACTCTCCGTAATATTTCATCCGACCTCGTGAACAATAGCAGAGTATAAATAGGTTTAATTGAATATAATAATCCCTCTAAAACTTTTTGTCAACTTCAATACATGAAAAGGAGAGCAAAACTTTATATTTGCATAGTTTTTCTCTTCGTATAGAATCCATACCATCAGTAACTTTTTATTATTCCTTTCACACACTAATTTTTCGTAAAAATATTCGAAAAGACAAAAATAAACAAAGTAAAAATAATCAATGGAGATATATTATAAACCTTTGTTTTTAAGTGACATGTGTTCACATTTATTATATAAATAATATGTAAATAATATAATTTGAAATTTTTTCTAAATTGATTATGTCACTCGAGGCATATAAAGCGAAAGTGTGAAAGTATTTCATGACACGCCAATCGCTAATCTCTTTCTTAAATATGGTAGTAGTTACATCATAGCGATGAAAGCAAGCGAGATAAAACATATCAAATATACATATCTTTGATTTCTTTTACGTTAATCAAGTCTATGGAAATTATGAGTGTTAGCTATCAAGAACACCGTAATACTGTATCACGCGAAACTATATGAGTCTTGCATTAACATTTCGCATACATTTCACGTCACGTAAAAAATAAGCGAAACTCCACATCTCGTCAAGGTGAGGAAATGTAGACATTTATTTTCTTATATGCTATTGCGCGATTAAGACGGCGAATGTATTACGGGCGAGTGCAGCGTAAAATGAGGAAAATCATGATGACGAGGGAACAAGAGTTACGCTCCACCGTGATTGTCGATTATCTCCACGAAAAGAGAAGCTTCCGCTACGATCGATCTCGCGTTTTACGATCCACAACCGTGGATTAAACTCGTCGCGTTGCTGCGCGAATTCGGTCAGCTTCCTCGAAGTGCCTGAATCTATCGATTGTCACTCTCGCGTCACGGCCCGAATCGGTACAATCGCAATCGCGACCTCGAAGAAAAAATTTGCAGGTAGATGCACCGTAATGTCGAAGACTTATGGTGCGTCTCTCGATACGATCGGCAGATTTACACGCACGGATGCATCCGGTCGTTTTAGTCCGCGGAGAGGAGAGACTCGCAACGCGTCGTCGCGAAGATCGTCGATGCAATTTCGTACGCACGCAACCCGAAGAGACTCGGGTGATGACTGAGACGAGCGGAAGCTTCTCCTCCACCTCGAAACGAAAGAGGGTTGAGGGCACGAGGCGCGTCGGCGGCCAATGTCGGGGGATGTGCCCGGGTCCACGTGCATCGGCAGGCACGTTTCCCAGTCACGTGTTCGCCTACAACCCCACTCGAGTATTTCTGGAAAGAGTACTGCGGCGTTAATTTCCAAGCCGACAAATGAATACAGATGAACGGTAAACATACCCAAAATAAGGGTTTGTTTTTCCCTTCGATGCGAATAGTGCTCATTTAAAATTATAATCGCGCGGTGGACGCAACAATATATCTTTTAAGTCGTGTGAAATACTTTAACATACTATTTTTATATATGTTGTACTATTTTTAGAAACGATATTTTAAAACTCTTGGATTATATATGTAGTAATAGTATAGTAACAGAAGTAGACGTTATCAGATTGCTTGCATACTTCCATTAATGTAAAGCGATGCAACATAGTCATTGCATAACGTTCCTATATATATATCGGTGTATCGATAATCCACGCATGAGATTACTTTGACACATGGTAGTTTATCATCGGACACGTTGAGTTGTCGCAGGTCAGGTCATTTCAGGTCAACGTACTCGTACGTTCGTTCGTGCATACATCGCCCGCGTCTCCGGAATTTCTCCCGCTTCTAACTTCTTTCTTATTCTTTTCACCTGACATTGCCATGCATTTGCATCGCGCGCGCCCCAGCGCCGACCGTTCATAGATAAGCATCGTAAGTATGTATATACACGCATTCAGTAGTCAGTCATAAATATCGAGTATATAATACAGGGTGCTCACAAATTTGCACGTATTGATTTCCAATGAGATTTTCGATCCATTCAAAACTTACACAGATAGGCTTTGAATTAATTTACTCCTGTAAATAGAATTTTAATTTGGCGATTAATTGGCAAGATATTTAATATCAAAACTCGAGAAAAAGATATGAAATTTTTGTGACATTAAAATCGATTGAATCAGAGATTCATAATTCATTTATTATCTTTCATTGAATATAATCGCGTGATCTTCATTCATCTTGCTAGAAGATTCTGTTCTATCAGTTCCATCAAATTTAACGTTAAGTACACGGTGTTTATTACGAGCTGTCTGAACCGTTAGGTTAACGAGCATTCTTCTCTTCGCCCATAACCGATCCTTCAACTGCAGCAACGCCGAGCTACCTATGGACGTCGCGCGCATATCCCTTTGTATTTTCCGGTCGAGCGACGATCGTATCCCGGTAGACGTTGATGCTTAGACCCGGAGATCGGCGTAGGCTGACTACGGCTCTGTCGTGCGTGGTGCCGCATTTGTTTCTTCTCCGATCGATGATTGAGGCAGATGGGTCGGATGGGCCATCGTCTGCCATGCGACAGATAAAAGCCTCTCTCGCCTCTCCCGTGCGGGCGGGACGATTAAAATATAAATTGATCTGGCGATTTCCCATAGTCCGTCCGCCTCCGCCACGCATGAGGTAATTCTCTCATCGCTTCTATTGTCGTCGCTGTATCGCGAATCGCCCAACAATTCGCCTTTGCACAACTTGTCGCAATTCTCGACATACTCGAATAGAAGATTAGGAATCTATTTAATTTTTAGATCTTACAGAGAATTTGTCAGAGTGCTTGTTTGTGATCGCGAGAGGAAACTTCCCTCAGTTTAAAGCCGATCAAAAAGTCGATCGATTAAACTAGTCTCTAAAAATGCAACTGACCCTTGCACTCGGTCACTGACAAGAATAGATATTGTGACAGTAATAACGTCGTGTAAGGTTCGTTTCAAAAAGTTTAGGTCAATATGGCATGTTTAAGATTTTTATTTTGTAATATTTCGCACCGTAATAATTGCGCAATTATTTCTGAATTGTGACTAAAAGCTAAGGAGGGCAAACCACCTCTCTCACCCCTTTCACGCGTTTACTTCGCTTTTAACGATCCCCACCTAGTCGTGCCACCCCCGTGAAGCCACCCTCGGTAGAAATTCCCGTCGCGGAGCTACCTGTTCACGTGTTACGCCACGTGAATCGCGCTGCATCTAATAAGAGCGCACGTGAGCGCCGTTACTGATGTCAATTTTCCATTGCATCCCGGGTATCTCCGAGTTATTAGAGGTCACGTTCCATTTATATCTCGCTTTTCCAATTTTCAAACGCCGGGATTATCTAAAAAACAAAGATCTGTCCCGGGACGATCTCGTCGTAAAATTACGAGCGCGAAAGAGCGCGTCAGAGCAGCAATCTCGGTGCGGACGCGCCTAGGAACATCCGTGTCCGGCTCGTCGACAGTACCGAAGGTCGCGTTGCATCGCAAGCGTAACGTAGTAATTATCTTTTTAATCGACACACGTGGAAACAGCTATTTCTCACGATGAATGTGAACGCGATAAAAATGTTACATTAAAACAAAAAGATCGATCCAGTTCAGTTCATCAGGATCTCACGGAAAAAAGAAATATAATGATTTTTACAACTAAAAAAAATTACGTGAGAAAATACCTTATCTTCGAAATTAGGTTTAACTACTATATTATATTGTACATTAATTATCATTAGATCTTTCATTCGTTGGCATAATTAGCGTTACTTTTTATGTTTGTCGGACGATTTTTCACAGTTCGTCTACTAGTATTCCTACCAGTATTCCAGGACTAAACTCTATCTATTTTTAAATCTATGCGATTTAAAAAAAAAAAGGAAATTCTCATTCGCACGTATGACAATATAAAGATGCGTGAACAAAGCTTGCGCGCGGTTCGAGCGTGAAAAACAGATTTCTAGTTCCGCGAAGCGTTAAAGGCTGGGAGACTGACGATCTTATGTTATACGTTATACCAAACGAATCGTGAAGCTGCGCGCGCCTTTCGCTTCCGGTTCACCGATCTCTCCACATTCGTTAAGCCACCTTCTCGGTCCCCGGCCGAGTCGGCCCGACATTTATGCGGCCGAGGCACTTTCGCTCGGCCGCGTCGAGCCGGCTCGCCTCGATATAATGGATCCATCTTTAAAGCAATAATAACCTCGTAAGAGGCGCGCGATGATTATGCTCTAAATCCTCGCGCACCTAATATTAATAAGCTCGCGGAGAGAGCATATCCACCCAAGAGTTTTCTGAATTTTTGAAAAGAGAGAAAATATCCGGCGCGCAATGCATCTGTCGCGATATTTTTACAAATGATACTTTTATCAATATTATCACTCCTGCGAGATTTCTTCCGGCATCCATTAATTTTCACAAAATTTTGTACAATATTTTTGAGACACCGGACATTCGGGCATAAGGATGTAATCTCTTTTTTCTTTCTGGAGACTCTGTTCCATGATCGTTATGATTTCGTCACAAAAATCCAGAAAGTGACGATACGATTATGGTAAAGATTTTTTCTTGTCTACGGACGACACATTATTATTTGTGATCTCCGCTCCGAAACGGCACAAAGTGCACGGTAATCAGAAATTCATGGCTTCCTTCTTTTCATTCATATTAGGCAGCGCAATCATTTTCTCTCTCGCGCAGCTGATTATTATTCAGCATAAGTTCTCCTTGACCGTCTCGATTGTTCCCCGTGCACATTCTCGCGTGCCGCAAGGTCGAAAATGCTAACAATGGACACACGTTAACGGCGTGCACTTATACACGTGCGTCTTAAAATAGTAAAAATACTTCCTATTTCATAAATTAATTCTCTGCTATTCTTGTCAGTTTGGAGAACTTGTATATCTTGCGTAGACAGCTCGGTATTATTTACGAGTGTACGATGATTACTATCTCTGGAGTGTACTTGGAACATATACATAGAATTTATTTTCTAATCATTATATCTACACTTCACATTTTGTCTCGACACTTTTATCACTTAAAAATCTAAACGTATCTAAATAAATTATATTATAAAAGTATAAGCAACTATAAGTAGCGCAGATATGGTAAAATTTTTACTGGAACTAGTTTCCATCGCTATTGAGCACATAACATTGATACACCGGCAGTAATCATCATTTGCACGGGAACGCGCGTGTGTGTCGCGTGTGACAAACGCGCAGTACACAGCACACTGATGGTCTGCAACGCTTATGTGTGCGATCCGTATGTCCGGTGCCCTTGCACGCGCAGGTGAATGCTTGGAGAACGCATATGTATATCGTTTCTCTCGGCAATTTATAGATAATTTCCTTCTCATATACCTCCATGTGCGCTGAAAAAGACAATTGTCACGACCTTCCGTTGCGTGCATTTATTATATAGTTATTTCTCATAGTTTCAGAATGTATAAGTTTTTATTTTAATATTATCAGGTATTTTTTTAAATTAGATAATATTATTATCGAAAGTAGGATAAAAAAGGAGTTGCAGGGAAGCTATCAGGCCCAGGCATTGACGATTTCTGCGTTATCGTTGTGAACATATGGTATCAATGACGGGCTTTTGGCGAAACCAATTCCCTTGAAGCGATACCAGATGCCGGCAGAGTCTATATGTGATCCGTGCTGCACTCTGCCGGAACTTACTCTAACGTGATTTACCGAAGGATCTTTCGTCATTCATCTCGAGAGTCGAATTTAATTTTTAAATGTCAGCTTACGAGATTTGAAAAAACCATACGAATACAAGGATATCTATAGGTATACGAAATAGCCATTTTCCCATTTTTTCATGTAGAAATTCTTGGGACAATTTCTATTAAGCTCCCCTTTAACGAAATGTCTTCTCGAGGCATCAATAGCAATTAAAAAACTGTGAAACATATAAGGAAATACATTTTAGAATTATGTGAAATATTTTTTCTAGTAAAATAAGACTGTTCCAAGATTATTTTAATTTCTGGTTTTTCAACGCCAAATTTTTTTTATTTAATGTTGAAACAAGAAAATTAAAAAGTATACTGTTTATAAAGCTTTTAGTGGAGAATATCGTTTTTAAATTCTACAAACGATCTACACAAAAATGAAAAAAAAGTGTGGTAATATTGTATGTACATACAAACACTTTGTATAAGGAACAACACATCAAAAAATGGACACGCGCTTGAAGCGATGCATATTTATTCTTTTGTAGTGAAATGATACATAACGATAAATTATTCACGATATATTGACAATTTTATTGCGAATACTTTAGAAATCAGTCGACCATACTTAACAAACTTTGATCGCATTTGCAATATAAATAAGTCTAATAAAGCATATTATATCTGCCAATCCTCGTAATTGCAACACCATCGATAAGATGATAAGTCGCATCGATTTCCGTGATAAGACACAGGCATACCTTTCGTTATCGTACTATATCGTGTAATAAGAAAATCGACTGGTAATTTAAACATGTGCGCTCCCAATTGTACAAATTGTGCACCAAATTTTTATACACGGATAAATTTTGATCCCGCTTAAATAATTTACATAATAATATATTTCTAAAATAAGATACGTGTTTGTCATGTCAACTATATTTTACGCGAAAAATACGATATATCGGTAATCAATTTTGATATATTTTATTAGAAAATAATAATATAGCTAATAGAGAGTCCGGCATCGCCTTGATCAGGAAATTCAAATACCCGGAAGAAAACTATATTTACAAAGGTGTATAAGAAAAGAATTCCGAGCTGTCACGGCACAAACGTCTGACATGCTACTCTGGTGCCATTTTGCGCTGTTTTATTTCTGTTCGTGATAGCGACAGAAAAAGAGCGAGGGAAGAAGAGAATGAAAGAGTAAAAATGCTCGCTACAAATAGACATTTTGGTATAATATCTTTTCTTACCTATATAACAATAATGCGGCTTTATGTCACTAATTGAAATTTATTCTAAATGTGATTAAATAATAGAACTAAATCAGTACAAAATATGATTGAAAAGCTGTTTTATCTGGAACTTTAAGAGTCCAATAATCTAAAATTCGGAAATCAGAGTAGCGTATAATAATTAAACAATATATATAATTTATTTAGAATCAATACAAATAATTTGACTCGTAGAATAACACATTTTCTATCGTTTAAATGCATAATATATATATATATATATATATATATATATATATATATATATAAAATTTATTTCAATGATTTTTTTGCTGTTACCAGACTGACAATGTAAATATTGATTAAAGTGCGTCGATTGCTAACGAACTCGAAACATTTTAGTCATTAAGCAGATATCCGATTTGATCGTAATTTATTCGCCTCGGCGAAGACTTTCATTACCGTACTTTAATTGTAAGTCCGATTACAAGTCAACGTAAGATAGGCAGGAACGAAGTTCAAGGGAAATCGGTAAAGAGCACATGCTGAGCGCGAAATAATTCAAAATTTGCGATTTTTTTTTCTTGAAAGCGAGGAAGCTTTTATTATGAAGTTTATGAAAACATTTCAGAATATTTTATGCAGTTAGTATTCAGTACAATGCATAATATCTTAGTTCGTGATTCATTCATTTATTGCGTTTTTATAATAGCGATTTCGATATTTTCTATTTAAAAAATCGAGAAAAACGATAATATAAAAAAACATGATCATCGACGAGAATGACGATCATTCCCCTTGGATACCGTTTTGTTGAAATCAATGAAAATTTCGCGTGCCGAATTCGACTTATATCAGTAAAAAAAATGCAGGAAATTTAAAATAATTTAGAGTATATAATTTATTGTGCCGTTCGTATCTGATGGATTGCGATACGTATTCTCGGAAAGAAAGTATAATTAAATACATTCCTACGCCATATTCTACGCAACGCAGGTAGACATTCATCCTACATCTAAGCAGACCCTTAGACGTCATTAAGTCTATACGTTACGCGATCTTCATATATACAAATTCTTTCAATGAAATTAATATTTATGCGAATAATAAAACTTTTCCGCCGGTTTCGCACGTGATCTTTGATGAGTAATAGTATCGGTAATAGAACTTATCAAGATGACGCGCAATTGTGCATACAAGGTATAGAAAAGAATATAATTGTTAAAATTAGTAGACATGCCTGGTAGGCGGACTCCAAAGGTCGAGGCCCTGGTTGTAAACGCTATACGTAGGCTGCAAGATGTGCAAGGTTCGACATCGCGGGAAATTAGCAACTATATTTCCCAGGAGTACAATGTTCCTAGCGAGGAGACCAGGCGGCAGGTCCAATTAGCTTTACGACGCGGATTATCCTATGGGATTCTTAAGCGTTCAAAAGGGTATGAATTTGACGCAAATTCGCATTAATTATCGATAATTAAACGATTCCAGTAATTTTATTTGTCGTATTTAATTTAAAGCTCGTTACACCAAGATCACAACAAATTTTTACGTTCCGTTAATATATTCGGTTAAACGATGATAGTAAACTAAACTTTTTATTCGGGCGGAAGGTATATTTTGAAAGTTAAGTTGTACATTTTGACTTCTCGAGAATTGTGAGAAATTACAGGAGAGGCGTTAAGCATATCGCGTAATACATTGAACGTACGATGTTATATTTTCTGCACTACGAAAAACTCGCTTATCAATGCCAATGATAAAGCCGCTGGGTCAAAAATAAAGCGCAATAGATTAAGTCACGATTACGAGGGCGATACGTGACCCACTTCGTAAAAAAATATTTTGATCGCGTCGACCACACAATGTTCCCTGCACTTGATCAAATAACCGTTGTGTCACATCTTGCGAGGATGGTGTAACGTGGTGTAATATGCATTGATAAAAACACTTAATTTAATCATTAAAAAGACTTTAAGTCTGACCTCCAAATGCTGAGTAACTAACAATAAGCATATCTATTTAAGAAGAAAATTCTTCCGCGTGATGTAAACTATTCCTCGGCACATGTATTTCATTCATTTACAACAAAAGTTCTAGGACATTGAATGCGAAAGCGATTGTAGTAATTTGTCATAATTTACGCTAGATACTGATTATTGTGATACTGAAACATTCTACCAACATTCTTCTCAGAGGATACTATTCGTGCAATCGCGACTACCTCGGACAGCTCTCGTTAGGGAATGGCACAGGTGACGGGGTGATGGAACCTTGTCCAGCACAACCTTGGCGATTCGGCATACAAAAGAAAAGGAGAGCTAAAAGAGCAAGGCAAAGAAGAGCTAGAGAAGCAAGAGAAAAAAGAGCAAGAGAAAAAAGAGAAAAAGAAAGACGAAGAAGAGAAAGAAGCCGCAAATATCGCAGAACGTCACGCGCCCGGAGAAGAGGCAGACGTCCCTCTCGAAGGCGTCGAAGGAGGCCTAGCAGAAGACGAAGCAGAAGAAGAAGAAGAAGAGTAGGAAGAAGTCGAAGAAGAAGTCGAGGAAGAAGTCAAGGAAGACCTAGAACACGCGCTGATCTCGGCGAGATAGAAATGGAGGCGATGTTTCCGGAGCCGAAGAGGAACGACGTCGACAGGAAAGACGAGAATCCTCACAAAAGCGAAACTTCTATATCCGAATATACAGACGAACGGCACTCACAAAACTCTCCTCAGAATTCTCAATCCTAAAATACGGCCGATGACATTTAGAAATTAATGAAAAATAACGATACTTTCTTTTTCAGAAAGAAAAAAGGAAATAATGTGTACGTAGATCACAGTAAAGAAATTATTCACTTGTTTATTCGGTACAAAGTATCTCTAAGTATCAAAATTGAATTTTACAGATATATAAAATTATATTATGATTGCTTAGATGTGTCCGCAATAGCGTACTGTTACATTTCTACACAAATTTTGAGATCTTGTGTATTTATATGTACTCTTTTATTCTGGAATTTTGTGTACGTCATGTTAATTATTACAATTATCTTTCCATACGGACGTACTTGTTTTTAATTCTTGCACCGTAACATTGCAAGGGAAAGAAACACGATCGTGAGATTATCCGAAATCATGCAGCCTGCCACACAGCGTGAAATCCGAGCCTCCTGAGAAACAGACGCATTGAATGCAGGGGTCCGTGGCATCTGTCGACAGCCCTGAACGCGGCCTTGCCGGCTAATGATAGTCGCGCTAATGACGAGTCTGCACACGCATGTATGCGCGCACCGCGTGACTATTTCGCCTAGCAACTCTAGGACTAGACGCAAGACGCGTCGCGTCGCGGCGTGGCGGATCGCAGCGGTGTTTTGCCCCGTCGCGTCGCCAGCTGTGAATGATAAGTGCATGCGTATGCGACGCGTATGCAAATTACGTTCGAGAACGAGCTGACGATATTTTAGAGACAGGTTCTTTTGACGAGTTCCAAATCTATCTCTGCTTTCCCGCCTTCCCGGATAGCAATTTTCGGATTGTAGATAGCCAATTTAGGTTCCATAAAATTATTCCGCGAGAGGATCGTCCTCCCATAATTTCGGCCAATAATTTCGAACGCAATCCTAAAACGTCATATATATTCTACCAAATTGAATATCGAGTTTACATATTTATGCCTGTGCATTCACCGAATTTAATTCAAGTCGTCAATTACCGCAACTCACGTGAGGGTTATCTTGGGTAGGATTATTGAACATTATTATCATATTGATTAATTATGCTTATCTCATTCAAAAGAACGTACATTCAGTGATGTAAGAAATCTTGGTTCAAATGACGAAAACCGACCGAGAGGCAATCCTCTTTATTTTGTTTATACGCAATATCGGACGCCGGTATAATTATTGCAAGTTTAAATTGATAAGGCAATTTTTATCTCTATAATCCGCTGCATACTTACGTTGACTTCCAACGTAATAAGGCTTCCACGGAAGCCTCGATATTTCGATACTATGGCTTCGCATTCCAAAACTTGTACTTGTGCGATTTGTATAATTAATTTTTTCTTTGTATATTACTTATTGACAGACTGGCTAACAGACGACGATGATTAATACAGAACATAATTTTTATGTCGACTTACGGGATCGTTAATAAACGGTTCTGCATTAGCTCAGTTATTAATTGCTTGTCTATCGATAGAAAGCTAAATATATTTTAGAAGAGTTATTATTGTTTCTAACGAATAACGATATCATAAATTGTCGCTATTTGAGCTTGCCGCGAATGTAGAGAAAATAGCTCTCGGAGCGATCTCGCGGAAACTAGGGTCTACCAAAGACTCATTGTGTACGATAGTATATCCCGTCGATACAGTGATGATTAACTTACATATACTAGCGCGATGAAAGCGGTTTATCACGAGACTAATCACACATTGTCGCCATACTCATCGTGCCGAACGCTAATTAAACATTTGCACTTGTGTTTCGACAAGTGTCTAATTGTAAGTAGAGGAGGGGTCCGAAAATCAGTAGAATTTCAGTTCAATCTTCGATGATATATAGAGCGATGAGAATAATAAACAAGACTTCTGTATACTGCAGCATCGAGGATTGAACTAACTGGTTTCGAACTAATTGGTAAAGTTGTCCGACGAAAACACCATTCGTCTACTTGCTAATCTAATAACGGAGAGATCGTCCCTTCGTTTTTCTTTAAAGAAGCGTATCGGAAGAGGGACGAGATAGAGAGACGCGGAAAAAGAGAGAAAGAGAGACAGACCGTCGTCGTTTCGCCGCGAAACCGAAAATACTCATGTCGGCCGGTATGTTGAAACCTGGCATAAGTTCTGGCGGGTTGCCAGAAAAGCGGTACCCGCTTGGAGGCCACGCCAGGCCACGAGCGATCGGCCTCAGCCCGAATCTTTAACTATAGGATGTAGATAAAGATTGTCTTGGAAAAAATCGCAGATCGATCAAATAATGGGGATATTAATCGATTTTTACTAACGTATTATCTTTTAAACTAAGGTAGATGATTTAATATCTCGTAATAATCTCTTACTTAAAACTCGCATCTTTAACGCGCGCAAGTTTACCTGTTATATAGGGTCTCTAAGACTTATCTAAATTAATACCCGTTGAAACTGGAACACTTTAACGTTCCACCGTTGACAAGTTTATTGTTCCGCGAACGACTTCCTAGCGAGATAAATCTCGGTTAAGTATACGGTTAAGATAACTCGTAAGTCGTGGAAGAATTGAATAACAGGATAAGTTAAGCTTATCGTTTGCTATTAATTAGAAAATTCTTGTTAAGGTTACAACAGATATACGTCGGAAAATGACTCTTCCAAAATTTTCTATATTTTCAAATATTTTGACACCATTAAAAAATTTTTCGCACATGAGTACCTCAACGCGCGAAAATCGAGTGACATGTGCTAACGAGCGAAATCGCGCGGTGCTAAACGCTTCTCAAGACTCGCAGATATCGCGAGGGACCTTGAAGTTAGAGATGCACAAGGCTCGGCAAATAATATCTCTCCAATTGGCCTGCGGGTAATAATAATGAAACATAAGAAATAATTTCGGGAATAATTGTTTGACCGTTATATAACATCATTGCCGCTCTGTCTTTGCAAAAAATTGAAGGATTTAGAAGAATAGATAAGAAATCTTTCCGTGAAACTCATTTTAATATTTAAAATCACGACAAATAATAGCAATAGCGATAAACGAGTGATTGTTTTACCAAATATTTTATCTAATTGCGATAAAACAAAATTTATTGCAATATGATTTAATTCCTTTTAAAAAATTAAATTAATTTTGTCAAGATAAAATAAGTAAAATAAGAAAAAATAGGAGATTTCTTTTATTATAATCGTAAAGAGATTAGGGATTCATATCTCAATAAAAAAAATTTCTGTCTACTCCTTTTAATTCAACAAGATTTAAATTTTTACGAAATGTGATCCTACAAATCGTCGACGGGAAACGAAGTAATTAACCTTTACCTTGATCTCCGTACGTTCGAACGATTTAAAACGGCATCGAAAACCGACTGTCGGCGAATGGCAGATGTTGGAGCCAACTTGGAACGACCAGGCGGCATCTGGTGCACCATAAAGTTGGCACTATTATAACTATTATGTGTCGCTCAAAGAACGATTGCGGAGGTACACGCGTCGCGAGTCAATTGTTTCTTCCTCTATCATATTAATAAAACCGAAAGTGATCTTGTGCCGACCAGTTTTGTCAAAACGCGATATGTCCAAACAACAGTCATCTTTCATATACGTTATCAGATAACGCGTATGCTTTTAGTAGATTGTTAAAAAAAACATCTGTTTGTAGTAGACATGTATTAAACGGAAATTTTATTATATGAAAAAATATATTAATAATAACTATCAGGAATCGTGCAAAGTGGAAAAATTAATTGAAACATGTTTGACATAAAATATAAATTAAATATTAGATCGCGCTGATTATTTCCTCGACTGCGTCGCACGCGAACGCGTGACTCGACCTGGGCCGAGCCACATTCAAGTTGCCGGTGCTGTTTTCTGGTCTTCCAGCCTATCCATCAAACGGATTGACGTGTGTACGGTCCTGGCATGCCAAAAATAATCATCCAACATATTGTAAAAGAGCACGAACCACGGTAGAGAAACTGGCCGTAATGCCAATGCTAAACTTTCAACGCGGTTCATCTGCTGATAATTACCAAAGACGCGAGAGGTACACTCAACAAATATACAAAGTCTTTGCTATTCGACACCATTATCGAGTCATAAATCACAGTCTTCATTTTAAAAATATATCAAAAAACAATACCATATTTTGGGAAACATTTATGTGACTAAATGATTTTATTGATTTTATTATCGTTGCGATAACGATTCATAATCTTGACGTTATAGCTATCAAATTATTATGCAAATGCATCTTAATTAAATTAAGAACTTCTTAGCCAATCTTTAATATAAATATAGAAACGATTTTAAATATTACTCTTTTTTATATATATTTTTTAGATTAATGATGAGGATCGAAATTGGAGGGTCAGGGTGTTCGAGAAACTAGAAAATAACGTCGCGTTTCGCGGACGCATAAATTATATTTTCAACTGTTAATGATTGATGGTTTCGAAAATGAAATATGAATTATTACATTATGTCATATACAGATACTTATTTTATTACATCATATACAGCAGGCAACACATGTGCTGAATATAGTTTCTTTGACCACATTACAGGCACGCTAAGTATAGTCTCGAAAAAGATAGTTAAGACAAAAAAATCGTGATATTAAAAACTGTATCTTCTTTTTTATCGACATATATTTATCGAAAACATTTTATTATAATCGCAGATTTATCTTTTGGCAAGAAATAAAAATTATAAATAGTATTAGTACAACTCATTAGTGTAATAATAGCTCAAGATTGACTCTAACAATAAGTAATACGATAATAGCAAGCTATAGGTATTCATTTGCTTTACGTATATTTTATTGACAATATATATGCGTAAATCTATAATCCGTCTTACGACGAGACGATACAGTACGAAGAGCGACGTAAGTATATCGATCGAAAGGAAAGTGAATGAAAAATGAAACGGCGCTTTGCACGCGACTTATCGGCGTCTACTTGCCGGCTTGCATTTCTCGTCGTCGACAGTCGTCGGGTCACTAACGATGACGTCCGCGACAGTGACCATAAGTGACATCGATCACTCATAAGCTATAGAGTCGAAGCAAACACTATATGCCGATCTTTTATACGAGCTAAAAGGATGATCGTCCTTCTTACGATTACGTGTTATAATTGCGTGTAGGTATATTTGAAAACAAAAATTCCCTTAGCATTATTTTTAGTCTGTAGATTAATAATTAATAATAGATAAACATTATTACGAGGCTTAGAGACAAGATCTTAAAAGAAACAGACGATCAAGTTGACCCCAATTAATTTTAATTAACGTCTACGGTGATTCTTAATTGATGATTTCTTAATTGAAATGTGTTTGAGAAGTGTTTATATTATGCAGTGAGTTAGCAGAGGGAAAAGAGCCAGGCAAAATTATCAGTAGGAAAGACAAACGGCGAGTGAAGACACGATAGAACCTGTGGGAACAATCAAAAGATAGAGAAACGGAGGTATGCCATGGTAATACATTATAGCGTAATTGGACGAATTGAAAAGTCTGGGGTCTTCCTGGCTCTTTGCCCTTCTACTATTACTCTCGTTTATATCCCTCATATTGATCGGCATAAATACGAAGTGCAGTTTGCCTCGGCCCTTCGGGAGGTCTCGGCGCGTCTTGTGCACGTCTCCGCATAATGTAATATCGCCCAGTAGACTAGTAGACCTGAATTCTAAACTATGAGCATCAAGTTCTACTAAATCCCAGCTGAACTCCCATTCGTATCAATTCGAGTGAACTTTTCTGACTGTAGGCCGCGCTTAGGAGCTCAACTTTTCGCGCATAATCGTGAATAATTTGAGATACTAATTTATCTCCCAGATATAAATTACCAATTTTGTTTATTATAGCGTCTTCATGGATTGCACGGATAGATGATCGATTTTTTATTATTATATTCATAGCTTGTACATGTGAGTGAGAGTAAAAAAAGTGGCATGTAACCTAGAATCATGTGTCTCATCATCCGAGTGTCTCTCTCTCGTAACGAGATGTAAAAAAGAAATTACATTTTACGATGTAAAAAAAGAAATAATAGTCTGTGTATGCTAAAGATATTAAAAAAAAAATCATTGCATTTTCATGTGACATGCCGTGACAGTCGCTGTCACAATACATGTCGCTGTAAAAGCTTAACGTTGCGATGTCGTAATACCGAAAATAAATAGAATCGCGTCGCCGCGCCGTGGCTACAACCGCGTGGATGAAAGGATTTATTCTTACGACGTTGCAGTATCAAAAAGTAACGCGAAGCGTTGCTTTGCTGTCGTGATATATCATGCGTGTTTGCAGCCACATAGTATCTTTTATCGCGAGAAGATATCGCGACGACGCGAGGACGCATTTTTCCCTCCAAACTTGAATGCGTGGTAGCGCGAACAGAGTGCCAATTGAATTCGAGGCCGAATTATTCTAGCGGCAGTTTATTTCCGAGTCGAAAGTTTTGCGTATCGTAGAGAATAATCTAAACATGTAAAAAATAAAATTAATCAATCATCGATCCGACTGTATAATATCCGACGAGCTTGTGCTTATAAAAAAAAGAGCAATCAGAAATAGCATTATTGTTTTCGTTCGTTTTTATCTTCGAAACGAGATAATTCGAGCCCACTTCAAATAATCGCGTATTTTGCGTAATCGAGAAAGTGATTCGGCTGTTATTTAACCCGAACCGAAGAAAAGATATGCAATATATCGTCGGCCAGAGTCGGAACGAAGAATTCAAGCGATTGAGACGTATCTCCCTCGCACGCACGCATCCACGTTTTTGTACTAATTATTTAATCTGCATTGCGCTAATAATCCGATTCAGTGAGGTAGTAAATTGGGGACAGTTTCCTGAATCAACATAACGAGTTACTTCCCATTCGACTAGGTAACTAGTATCGCTCGTAACGAAACGAGTTGCGCATTGCAAATATTACATCACTTGATTGTAACTTACATCAAATGGTGCACCGTTTCCTGGAAAATGCGACCCGTAATTAGCCGGAAAAAAATGGATAGATTAAGAGTAATTGACTTTGCAACCTTACTAGTAACTTCAATGGATAACAAAATGGATTTCTAGATCAAATTTTTACGATTCATATATTTTTTATAAAGAGTGAACGATCTGCGCCTCTACTTACTAGCGTATACGACTATATTCTTTTTCATACAAAAGAGGCAGAGGGGGAAATATTTATTACAAATTATTGAATTAAAAAAAAAAGAAATAAAAAGTGATGGTAATCGTAATTAAAACAACGAATTCGATTGATTTCATATCATTGATGATAATTTTGATATGATATGATAATTTTAGAGTAGTTTGACTTTCGCCTTTTTTAGGATTTGATAATTAAAGATTAAAAAATTAGCTATATATTAAGTTCAAAGAAAATGAAGGAAAAACTTAAAATAAATTGATATAGAAATATGTATTATCTATATATAATCGAGTTTCTTATCTTTAAAATCAGAAATTAAAAATGTTTAGTTTATCTTTTCCCTCTTTCCTATTTGAGCTATCTATATTAACACCACTTGAGTTATTCATTATTATTGAAGAAATAATCCTTTTGATTATTATTACAATGCAGGCATGTTTAACAGAAAAAAGATATTGTTGTAAGATGTCTTTGCTCTAATTCAAGAAGTTGACTTATTTCTTTTCGCGAAGTGAAAACAAATGAAAAGGGATGGAAGGAAAAAAATTCGAAACATTTCGGGCCAATTCCTAATTTCAAAGATAAGGTGTTTGAAACTTCGCAGAATGAATTCTCATCGATCACTTTTAATTCAGCTATCTCGATTTTTTCGCGTCTACCGTCTACCCTTATGGGATAGGCTAGAACGCTATCGTGTGATTTCCCGACGTTCCTCCGCCTTCTCGGCCACACGTCGTGTAAGATTAGTCGCTTCACGCTCGCTCCGCCGAGCGGAGCGGAATCGAGCGTGTTAGGTTGGGTCTGTTTCGGGGCAAGGTAAGGCTGACAGCATCACGTGGTGCGCCACGGGGTCTTAAACGAGGTTAATCGGCAGACCAACAGCGTCGGCGCAGTGACGACGATCGCACAAACACAAGCTCGTTGTCCTCCATGACTTCGCTCTTTCTCTATTCTTCCGTCTGTCCCACTCTTTCTCTCTATCTTTCTCTTCCTCTCCTTCTCTCTCTCTCTCTCTCTCTCTCTCTTTCTTTCTCTTTCTCCCTCTCCGCCCGTTTCGCGTTCTCGCCCTTTGCACTTTGGCCCTCCTTGGCAGTCGCGCGGTCCGATAATAGGAAAAAGCGTGAGT
This sequence comes from Temnothorax ravouxi, assembly GCA_030770255.1. Classification (NCBI taxonomy): domain Eukaryota; kingdom Metazoa; phylum Arthropoda; class Insecta; order Hymenoptera; family Formicidae; genus Temnothorax; species Temnothorax ravouxi. The sequence goes on from JASTWP010001149.1 coordinate 31,145, forward strand.
TCTTATAACGCGCTGCGCGCAGAGACATGCGAGCGCGCTGTTGAACTCGAAATTCAAATGCGATCACGTTGAAATATTCAAATTCCCGACGGACGTGCTGCGCACAGTGCGCTCGCGTTATCGCCGCCAGTCCGCGCTGTGGTAGCCGCACTAGCCGCTTGTTTGCGCGAATTTTGAAGCAGGAATTATTTTTTCCCCTTTCTTTTTCTTCGTTTTTCTCTTTTTGAAATGATCGACGTGTAGGTACCGGGTGCGAGCACGGGCCACGCAAAAATCACGCGCCGCGCAACCGGCGAACGACGACGAAAGAAGAGGGAAATACTTTTTTCGAGCGAGAATCTTTCGAGGAAACGGCACTTCCTCGGAATCGCGAATATACACACGGAATGAAAAACCGCGGGACAGATCCGCCAAGTGACGAATGTCGCGAAACGATCGAGGACGGAGGAAAAGAGTGAGGAGAGGAGCGGCGCGGCGCCGAGCATGGAGAACGGAGAACGGAGAACACTCGGGATCGGCGTGACCGTGGAGTCGCGAGTTTCGCGTGCCATCGGCGTCGTACGATCGCGCGTGTAACGCGAGCGGATTAATTAAGGGACTCGCGCTTAAAATCGGACAAACCGGCGAACACTTACCGATCAGCGGGAATATGCTGGGCTGGTCGAGCAGCGACTTGAGACTGTTTTCGACGAGGGTGGGAGAGGAGCGGTCCTTGTCACTCATTTCACGCACTGCGCCACGAAGCCTACAAGCGCACACCTCGGGCCTGCCGCAGCGCACACGCGGAGACACACTCGATGGCACACACCGCGCACGAGTAGTATAGATAGATCAGAGAGAAGGCACGGGACGGAACGGAGCGGCTCGCGGGGCGGTTCGGCGCGGCGCGGAGCGGAGCGGCGCGGAGCGGAGCGAAAAGGCGGACGGACGGACGCGAAGGAACGAGCCGACGACACGTTACCGTGCGACGGCCAGAGAGAGAGAGAGAGAGAGAGGAAAAATGCGGACCGGGGATATATGTACGCGCGGTGTTTCCCCTCGATATTTCCTCGCCTTCGACGGCACACACGCGCCCGCAGCCGCAGTCGTCGTCGCGTGCTTCGTATACGTCACGTACGTGTTGTGTGCGGTTCGTTGCGCGCGCCGGGACGGGGCACGATCGAAAAATAACGACGGTACCGTCGGTGACCGGTCTTGCGTGCCCGCGGAGGAGAGGCGCTTCGCCCGTTCGCGCTCGCCGAACCTCTCACCACGTCGTCAACGTCGATCCCTTGCACTATCTCAATCAGCCTGAAACGCCTGTACGGCCGAACGCGCGGACCCGTTCCCTCTATGCCCGCTCTCTTTTTCTCTCTCTCTCTCTCTCTCTCTCTCTTCTTTCTCTCTCTCTCTCTCTATATCTCTCTCTTTCTGTCTCTGGGCGCGTTAAAATAAACGCGGAGCGCTGGCCCCGTGCTGGTGGTGCTCTTGAAAATCAATCTAAAAGTGGCTCGCCTCGTGGCGCGATCTCCTGGCCAACTGATGGACCGAGTGCCGTTTTAAGCCTGCCGACGCCTGCCGCACTGATAACGAGCACCCGAGCACTCATGCCTTGCTTGCCTCAGCGTTATCAGGACTTGCGCGCGCAGTCGCTACCCGCTCTCTCGCCGCGCGACCCCGCATTAGCGGGTCCGCATCGCGGCGCCGCCGCATCGCGCCAGAACGCTCGACGTCGGTCGGCGCCGCGCCGGGTTGCGTTCGATCGCTCGATCGACGCATCGAGACACGGGGTTTCGCGCAATAATTTGTAAAATAACCGACTATCGAAACGATTAGGTGGTGTTATCGGGTCGCTGAGGCGAGAGAAGTTTCGTATAACGAATGATAGCGCCGTGATATCGGAAACGGGGAAGCTTATATATATACGTAGCATATTATACATTCGAAATACGTGCCACAATTGAGCTCTGACATTCAGGATAAGCTCCCGATAAAGAGACCGCGGGTCTCCAGTGCGCGTTTGCGGATGCTGGGGTCGTCCGGTCCAGATTTCGATCCAAAACAATTTCAAAACAGAATCTCGGGACTCGCCTTGGCTCGTCCACAGTAGTCGGAGATAAATACTGTCATGCGCATGCTAATTCGTTACGATTAAATATCGTTCTGTCTCTTGGATTAAATTATTCTAATATCTGATCTAAAGTTATCCTTTAAACAGCATCATTATGCTATGAGAGATTAGATAAGATTAAGTCAAGTTTTTACAAAGCTCTTTATTTTCAACACCACAGTGCTATCCCAGGTAGCAAACACTCGTCATTTTGACGTCAATTGACGTCAAAAGTCTGTCATTTTGACGTCTTTTGACGTCAATTGACGTCAAAATGACGAGTGCTTGCTACCTGGGATCCGTCTGATGAATATTTCATAATTTATCCTAAACTTGTATTAACGTTATATTATTAAGTCAATATAATATGTTGAGAAACTCTGAATATTAAACCGACAGTTGACGACTCGAGATATTATTTGGTTGAACCAGTCTAATTCCTTTAACCCCGTTAAACTAGCTATTATATATATATATATATATATATAATATATATAGGTATATATACCTATAGATATCGATCCGTGGAATCTCGACTGCGGGCTGTTTGGAAAAAAAACCTAAGCGTGACCTATTTCAGCGTAAAAGTTCATCAGTAGACATAAATGAAAGATACTTGGCAGATTAACTCGTTAAATTTATGGACTTGTAGATAAGATAATTGGCACGCCTGTCGAATGATAAATGCTGTGGGATACATCCATGCATATCTGGTTGCTGTTAGCAGCTTTCTGTCCTACTAGATGGCTCTAGTGTCTTCTTCAGCGCGCAAAGTTGTATAAGATTTTAAAAACATAATTTGCTATTCGTAGATTCGAGAGCCAAAAAGTTCTCATGCCAAAAAGCCGCATGAGATAACAATAACCCGCAGGGGTGATTGATCCGCAGTCATTTGGGTTTAGCGAACCCAAGGATCCGAGCTCAACACATTGTGGACACTCACACATTTACACGTCATACACATCACATATACACAAACATATACACACGTTTTTATAAATGATAGTGCATTAATTAGAGAACAGTGTATTAATTATAGAAATACAAAAGCAATAGATAATCTAACATTAAAAGAAAATGAATAAAAATAAAAACTGTTTACATCGAACCAAATAATGCAAGCTAATAATAGCAAAAGCTCGTTTTTATTTAAAAAAATATATAATAATATATATATGTATATATAATTATAAAATTTTTATAGAAAAACTGAAATTTTACATCTAGAAAAGAAAATTATAAAATTTGCATATATTTGTACGATGCAGTCTAGAGAATAATTTGTTTAAAATTAAATATATAGAAGAAAAATAAAAACTGGAATTCTATAATTATTCCTAGTTTTATATTTTTTATGTTTCAGTTTTTTTAATGAGTTCTGCAACTTTTGTAAAGGTTATTCCAAATGCAGATATCTTAAGTATAATATTTTTCATATGATACATAGCTGTATCAAAATATAATAATAAATGTACAATGTGGGAAAATGCAAGGATAAGATGGGAAATGAAATAAGACGTTTTGGCATGATATTCAGTTGTATTATATAATTACGAATGAAAATGACAAATTACACACAATGAGAAATATATATAGAGAACGCAATATTGTAAAGCCTAGAACTATAATAGTCTCAGATCACGCTGTTTCATTACGTTAAAAGATATGTTGTCCTCGTGAATTAGATTATATGAATTGTGAAAATTACAGTTTCGTCTATCACTGTCGAAAAATCCTACAAATTGAGCGTCGCGTCATGAGCGGTGTAACGATATTAAATAAGACAATTATCGTGCAAATAATCAATTCCAATTAGATAGAAAAGATTGGTGGAATTAAGTTGAAAATATTTTGCACCACTATTAACTTACACGAGAATAATTATAGTACAAAATATGAATTTGCAAAAATATTTGCAGTAAATTCCAATTTATTATTTGAGTAAGATAAAAAATTTATCTTTTGCGTTCTTCCGAATCTAAAAAAATTGCCATGCATCTAATAAATCGAATTACACTAACTTGAACTACATCGCAATACATATTAGTATAAATTAAACTTGTTTTAGTTATGTTCGAATTGAATCAAATTAACTCGAATCCAAAAATAATTAATTTATTAAATAATGCCTAGTTAATCAAATGACGGTCAAATGAAAACGATTGTCGTCCGCAAAATGTACTTAACGCGTCAAACTTGTCCGTAAATTTCTGGCGAACAAAGTCATTGTCATGCACGAAATCATTAATAAATGCAACACTCGTGTGTGCAGAGAAGAAGTTTCATTGATACTGATATGACGGAGTTGATATCAGCAGTGAAACTACAAGAGATATGGCTGATTGCAAAATGTCGGGATTATACTATTCTTTTCTATACTTACAGAATGGCCGCATCATCTACTTTCGCCCAATATTACGCGGGCGTACATCAAGTCCTTATTTTCTTTATGCGCTTCCTATCTATCCATTAACACATTCCAATAGATAATTTTCTTGTAAGAAAGTTTAATAAACCGCATGTCTTATCGGAAAGATCGAACAAATAGTAATTACTATCGAGCGTTTTATTACTACACGGCTCTACATTTTTTATCAACGTAACAAAAGAAGCGATAAGAAGTTATTTACAAAATTCCTGGATATTCTTTATCGGTTTATCTAACAATAAGTATATCATTCCTGAAAATCGCGCTCGCGGTCCGAGCTAGTCTAGTCTGCGAGATCCGACTGAAACCATGACGATCGCTTGCGGTGGGATGATAATCGTCGGCGACGCCGACAACTCCCGCGACACTCAAACCCAACAGACGCTGACAGACTCGGTGGTGGTTTGCGGCGTACCACCGAAGCTCGCTCGATGCTGCTTAAAGAGTGCCTGGATCTCCGCCGGCGTGGAGGACCACCGTCGGTGCCTGGTCTTGTCCAGAGGCACTTCCGGCAGACCTACCTCGGTGTGACAGCCCTTGATTGGCGTGACCGGTAGGGCTGCCGAAGCAGGCAGACCTACCTCCTGGAAGGAGCTGATCGAGAAGAATCCACTTTCGCCCTCGGCGCTGCTCACCGGGCTGCTGGCCGGCTTTACTTTAGATTTGCCAATTAGTCCTGTAGACTCCTTTTTCTCTAATCGCTTCGCGGCCCTGGTGAGCGTCGAGATCGGTGTGCCGTTGGACGTGGCTCCGCTCGATGACGCGGTGAACGCGACAAGGTCATCCTCCTCGGTCGTTTTACTGCTACTGGAGTTCCAGGAGGCAGTGTCGGGCGACCTTCTCACGCTCGGTGTGAAGTTTTGTAGATTTCGGGTAAACTCGGTAACGGACGTTTTGACGAGACTTGGCGATCTGCTGTCGCTTTGCTGTCCACTGATCGATTCGTTTCCACGACTGCTGCTGGAACATCCGGAATAGGCGGCGGCTTCTTGCAAGGTTGTCGAATTGGCGAAGTTACCGGTCGATAGGGAGAAAGACGTGTCATGATGACGATGATGGTCCACCGTAGGGGAAGGAGAGGATCCGTTTTCCTCGACCGGCGTCATTCTCGTCAAATCGGGCTCTCGCATCGATAGCAAGGATTCGACAGTTCGCAGTAACCTGTAGAAACATTTCGTAGATCTATCATATTGATTTTTCTTAATAATGCTAATAATAACAAAGATAATAATTAGTATTAATAGTAACAAGTTAATAATTCGATTTGTGAGCAATACGGTTTTCTGAAATCTTTCGCACGCACCTAAACGCCTCCTGAGATAGTTTCTCCGGCGGTATCTCGTCCGGGTTTAATTCCGTTTGCTTGGGTTCGCGATAGACGACGTTATCAGGCACGTCGTTCGTCTTGAGATCCGTCGGTAACTTGATATGTGGCGATGTGCAGTGCACCGGATCGTTTCTTCGCAGAACCGACCAGGTGAACTCACGGAAACAGGTAGCATTCGGCGATCCGATCTGAGTGACCGATTTGGCGCGTGTGAACGGCGACGATGTCGACGACGAGGGCGACGGCGTAGCGGTTCCGTAACTCGGCGACGGGTCCGCGTGCACTACCGTGTGCACGCTACGGCTACGCGGCACACGTCTCTTATCCTTGGGATTTTCCTTGGCGTGCAGGATCTCCAGGCTCCTGTGAGCCCGGCCCAAGAAATGAGCGACCTGTTCCATCGTAGAACGATACATTTGCCTGTTCGATTCGACCTGCGAACAAACCAAGCGAACGCTAATTATTCTCGATCCTTGCCGTTTCATTGCATAAATTTATATCCTATCCTTTACGTGAAAAAATATGCGAGAATACCAATAATACTATTAATAAAGAAATAATCTAATTTGTAAGCAGATAAATCGATAAATGATATCGATCTACAAGGAAGAGAAAAAATGAAAGGAAAAAAGTATAAGCATGGATCTTTATGAATTACTTACTAATAGTTTATTTTCAGAATCTCTTACGCGCGCGATATAATCGACGGAGCTTTAGCTTCCTTTCAAAGAGTATTGAACTTCCTGATACGTTCCATAAAGAATTCTAGCGAGAAAATATAAAATACAAGTATCCCAAGATATCGCGTACAAATCATAACTTTTTTTATTATATAAGAATTAATTATAAGTATTATAAATACATTTCAATCAAGAAGATAGATTATAATCGAAATACTTTTCGATTATAATTAAAACTCGAGATACTATCAAAGCAAAATGTTAATAGCGATCGAAAGATGGATCGTACAGTGCACGCATGTAAGTTTCATTCATAAAATGATAATGGACGAATAGAAAAACTCGGATCGACGAAAATCGCATGGATCATCAATGAGGAAAAGTAGTCGATCGCGTATGCCGACCGGTTGTTACGTGACGCGATATCGAGTAACCGGAGCGAGGTAAACCGGTTGGCCACGTTATCGGGCGCTTCTGCTTCTGCAGATCTTCAGCTATCGCGTGATTACGAACCTGTTTGACCTGCCATTGGAGCGTGTCGACTCGCGCTTGAAGAAAAACGTTTTGCAGGAAGGCGCTCTGCAGCCTCCGGTTTTCCTTCTTCAACGACTGGCATTGCTGCAACGAGCAAATAAAACTACGTTACTTACATATCCTCGGATCGTACTCTGTCGGATATTTTAGATTTTAGATTACGATTGATGTAATGTTGCCGTCATGACTAGGTTTAAGGAGAGAAATCATGGAGTTTACATCATTAATTAAAAGATAAAAGAGACATTTTAGATATGGGAAATTCGCAGGATATTTTTCTTCGGGCGGGAATATTTTTCTGGAGAGATTTCTCCAGACGGCATGCTATTCTCCATCAAATACACGCGTCGCCTGTAGCCGCGAATTCGCCGTGGTTTTCCGCGCGGACTTTCTTCCGACAATATACCTTTCCTTCCGACGTCTTCTTTTTCATCTTGCACCGCGTGTAGTCGTAACTAGATTCGAACTCATGGAGTCCGCGAGCGGACTTTATGGATCCATTGACGCTGCCTCGCCGCGCATTCCACCTTGCTTTACTGGCAAAAACTCATGTTTCTACCCTAGTAACGATCTGCTTGGAGAGTGTAGGTAGAGCGATGAAAGAGACGGAACATAACGTGCGTATATTTGCGAGAAAGAAAGAGAGAACGAGAGGAGAGAAAGAGACGAGAGACGCGGACAAGTTGCGGGCTTAATAGTCGGTACTTCTTCGAAATCACGATTCTAACCATCAGGGAGCTCCGGTGTGAGACTCGGCGTGCACAGAATAGCGGTCCATGTGTGTCGCGAGAAATGAGACGGATGAAAGAGATACGAAATAGAAGAGACGCAAAAAGCGCGAGCGTCGATAGCTTTCCGCAATTAATCACAGGACGCCGCTGGCGTGAACGTATTATTACGAATTTTACGCTATTCCGCTAATTGCGAAGAGTACTTATGTCGATTAATAACACGTCCGACGATATAATAATAGCGCCGTTTTTAAAAAATGCTCTCCGTTAAACGAGCTATGTAATGCGGGGTCTTCGAGGTAATCCGCGCGCATCGGTTAATTAATTAAACGCAATCAGCATAGGCCTACAAACCTCCTTCTACTGACAACACACTGAACACACACACACACACACATACTTTCCTGTTTTTATCAATATATTCAATAAGGTCGTGAGATTTTCTATACCTTCATATATCTTTTCTGTACAAACTTTATTCACTTTTTTAGACTTCAAATTATCAAGCGGATTTGGAAAGTTTAAAACAATTTATCAAGTTTAAACAATGTGTGACTATTATAGCGAAGAAAATGATGACGAAACGAAAAAACCGACGCTCATTAACGCCGAGCGATTTATTATCTGCGCCGCCGCAATAATTATTATGCTATATCTTAACAAACTGGATATTCTCTATCTTGACGTGGAATATTGTACCGAATAACGTTGTCGGCTTTCCAGGAGAATGCGAAGCGACGGCGAACGGGCGGGGAGATGGTCCATAAATCAGAGCCGCACCGAGAAAAGGTCACGGAGGAAGTCGGAGAGAATCGGCACGGATTTAACGAGGTACGCTTCACTTTCCATGTTTTCCACGGGAGCGTCTAAACGACTAACGAAATTATATATCTCGAGTCTCGCGACGCCGCGAAAAAGTTCGGTATTAATTCTCATCAGACGCTATCGTTTTATTCGCGCGTTCCTGTTTCCCTTCCACGCTTAATTGGTCGCTCGATACCGTGCGGCAGCTGTTGGCCGCTCGCAATACCGATCAATACCGATATACCGTCCGATAGCATCCAGCGGATCTATCGATTCCGCATCTCTCAAAGAATTTAATGAAACACCTTCGACCAAAGTCGAATAAGACGAAGGCAATTTTCTATCTAATTTCGATAGCCATCGCCGGCAGCGTGGCCGAGTACCGGAGTAGGATCGTTGTAGTTATTAACGGACGGCCATGGTCGTCCTTCGAGGATAGCTCGTTACAAAGATCAACCTTTTTTATTACGTCCCGAAGTAGAATGCTCGCTTTTGCAATTCACAATACCGCTAGAACGTTTCGTAGCATTTAGCATTGTCGCGATACTTTCAATTAATTAGTATTTAACGAGGAAATTAGATATCCTTAGATCTCGAAAATTTTACAAGGAGAAGCTACAATGAATAGATCTCAATGCGGTTCTCACTTTCATCGAAGTTTCCTGTCGCGAGAGAGAGAAGATGGGACGATAGAACGCGCGCTACTACTACGCGCCGCGTGCGTAAAAACAAACTTTCGTACGAGATTGCACGCGGCATCGCTGAACGACTAGAAACGAAGAAATACTGAATAATTCAGGCAGTGACCGTAGCGAGTGACGTCACGATAGTATTCAGCCGGTGGACTGTTCAGGCTGAGCGACCATGCGTAACCCCATCCGCTCGGCCGCCGCTGCCGCCGTCGCCGCCGATGAAAATTTCAACTTTCCGTAAATATTATACCCTCACACACTCGACGGAAAAATGGAGGAAATACCAGCGAAGAAAAAGATTCAGTCTAATTCGCGCGCGCGTTATGAAATCGCGAGACTTTATCCGACTGAGGTGCTGCGCACCTCAATCGTGCCGCAATTTTCGCAAATCGAATTACCTCTCGACGAACGAATTACTTTTTACGCCAAGTCTATCCCCGTGTCCGTTACACTTGTGCCATAATGCGTGCCTTAGTTACAACATTCAGCCCCTGTAAAAGAGTCGTGACACGATCGTGACGTATCCTCGCCGCGAAAATCTGATCCAGACGCGATTCTCGTGAACGTACGGCTCTTTCGACATCTTTCATCCTGGCCTCGTTATCATCCGGAGGCCATCGCCGGATATCGCGCAATACATACCGTCTTTTTCCCGCTATTGTATGGAAATGCTAGGAAGAGGTCTTTCTCGCCGTGTCCCTCGCGAAGCCGATCTGTCCGCAGCTACAAAGGATGAACGGAATAGAAATCGAAATACGACTGTTATTAGGGACGACATCGGGCCCGCCATTGTTCCGATATTCGCACCGTTCTCTAAATGGTTCAACGTCAATGTCAGCTGTATGTCGTGCTCGATTGAAAACTTTGGTATTCAAGATCTTATCTATTTTACGCATGCATCCGTAGTCTTTTTTACTTCTATCTTTCCTCGTCTGATGAAGGTTCGAAAATATTTAGTTATCTTAATTGAACAGAGAAATATGTATATATATTTATTATACGCAGAAGGAAAATTTGTAATTAGGACAAGGAAAAAGTATTACCTTGTCGCAAGGGAATAAGACAAGCATTTTCCTAGAAAACATACTTTTAATCAATTCTTTTATGGGAAAGAATTTACATTGACTTTTCCACAACTGAAAAAAATATTTAATTAATATTTCTTCACATGTCTTGCCTTCTTCAACTTCATTTATTAGAATCAATAATTAGATTTTAATTAAGATGGATGGGATCGCGCGCATTCCTCCGGTCCTGCCCTCGCGTTCGGATGAAAGGATGCTCGAATTGCATCGCTCCTTTCACTTGTTCCCGCGAAACGTCTTTGCGACCCACGCGCGAAACAAGACCGGCGCTCGCCTCACGCAAATCGAAATTTCTTTCGCTCATTCGAAAAATTAATCTAGCTTGTCCGACGCGTGAGAACTGCGCTTGGTAAGTAATACGGGCGCGCTCAGTGGTCCGCTCGTCATTAGGAGTTAACGTCAAGTTTCACCTCACGTGGGAGATTTTCACACAAGAAAGGATATACGATATATACACAGAAAGCGATGCGGAATATTTATCGCGCGCGCGTTGGCGTAGATATTCGTTTCTGATTGCACAAAGATTAATCTGTAATATATACGGCGCGCACGCGGGGAAGCGGCTGCCTACTATATTTCTCGCATTTATTATATATATATATATATATATATATATATATATATAGGAAGAAAAATCCCCTGGGAAGCTATTCATGCCGCGTTCATAGTGTTCATACACGTTCGTATCGCACGGCCGAGCACGCGCTCTGACGAGTCTAGCGATTTTTTTCGCCTTTCTTATATATATATATTCTGCTTTGTATTCTATCCTTGAATGCTGGCATTTGCCGATGCGCGTGGGAAGAAGTTGATGAAGTTCCGCAACCGATAGACGTACTTGTTACACGTATAAGATCAGGTAAAAGGGAAGGTCCTGCGGGCGCGCGCGAGTACGACGTTAGTGCCTTCGCGGATTAATTCTTCATTTCGTGCAGCCGTTATTGGAATCAGAGTGAAATTGCACGAGCACTTCGTAAATCCGTATCCCCCTTCCCACCTTTCGTCTGCGATAGGCGTGGAATGTATCGGCCGCACTGTTCGCATTCGCTATCGAGCGTTACGCTCCGAAAGGAGCTTAATTCTTTGTGTCGACTTGTGAGAAAGCTCTGCCCCAGCATCTCTCGATGGTCTCGAGAGATGCAACGGACGAGTCCTGGGGAGAGCGGGAAAAAGAAAAAGAGAAAGAAAGAAAGAAATCCTTCGAGATTAACTCGAGTGCGCACGCGGACTTGTTCATGCGATAGTAAATATTCTGGCTTACGACCTGTTCTTGGCAACGCGGCGGATACGTGTAAGACTACAGCCGCGCATCGGCATTCGACGATTTGCCTTTAACGATCTATCTCGATCCACTTAATCCATTTATTTTGCGGAGCCCCCCTCGGTGGAGAGGCTTATAGACACTGCCTCGCGTTCATATACTCCGCTGCCGCGCCGCCGGGAAGAGAATCGTGTACACTCGCGAGAGAGCATTACTCTTACATTTAATAACGTTGTTGATTCTTACTGAAGGCGGGATTAAATCATATACGTGCGTTATTTATAATTCAGCCGGCAAAATTTATTGGTAACTTAATTAAACGTGACATTACACGTCGCTGTTATGATCGAGAGATATCATACTGTGATAGTCGTGTAACTAGTGTCCAGTTGCAGTCAACAAAATATCGTAATATATAGAAAGACATTACTTAGCTTGTAATTTTCATTAAAACGGAGGTATTTATATACGTGCGCAATAATTTCGAAAAAAAACAGTAAAAACGGCAAAACTGTATTTATGCGAATTGACGTAGACGTATTTTCCCCCCCGAACGGAAAGAAAAAACGGGAGAGAATGAGACGAGACTAATGAGAAAAAGCTTCGGTACCGTACGAAACGGTTTATCTAGCCAACATTGAGAACGAGTTCGCGACGAGCCGGCAGTCGTTAACCCGCGATGACCTCGAGGTAGAAAAGTATGAATGAGGATTTACGAATAATCATAGATCGTGTGCGAGATAAAGATTTCTCAGAGACAATCGCGCGATTAAACACTGGAATACTTATGTGCGACTGAATGTGAATAGAAATGTTTCGCCCGCGATCTGAGGAATGCTATAAATAGTAAACGTGACGTTCATGACATGTTCGGATGATAATAATATAATATGTGTATATATCGCGATAGAGCGTAAACCAACATGAAATCCGATAAATAACGCATACAAGTCTTAAAACGTTTGATCAAGTAAATATCCGGTATCAATTTAATAAAATTATTGATATGTACTCACAGTCGAGATAAACTTTTACATTTCCGCGAATTAAGATAATACTTAAAACGCTGAGAACTCCAGTTACTCTATCTTCGCTAGCATCAAGAAAATGGAAAGTATTTTATAAATATGATGAGAAAGTAAATTGTAAAATTAAATGAAATTGTGTTTGTGAAAAGTAGATTCTGTATGTCGCGCAAACGCTTCTGACAAACGTTCCCCGCTTTTTTCTCGCGCGTTCGGCTTTCGCCGTGAGAGCTCCTGGCTACGACACAAATCGCTTCTCTATTGTCTAAATTAATGATTATTTTCACCTGAAGATCGACATCCGACCGTAATTACGACCCGCCTGGATCTCTCATTATCCCCTAGAAAGGGTTATTGTCAAGTGGCGAAGCGGTATATAATTGAACTATCTATTTTACTTTATAATAGCTTCCGTTCAAGTAACTAGGTGAATAAGTCTTCAAAGACCATTATTATCTTTGATCGTCTATACGATATGCAAACTGTTCGAGAATCAATAATCCTGTTATATCTTCAAAGCCCGTTTCTTTTATTGCAACAATGAAAGCGTTCGAAGAAGCACGGTACGTATACCTGCTGATAACAAGTGTTTGAACGTTAGATGCAACATTTGTCTTTCGGTTTTCTTTTTATAGACGTTCTCTATTAAAATTTTCGAAAATAAAACAGAAAATTGACGTGCAACAAAACGAATTTTTGTTTTAGTGAGAAAAATTAACGTTAAAAAAATATATTTATAAAAGACGACATAATTTAGCATTTCTTCGATGAAGCAAAATTAAAACGGTAATGCACTGTGTGTGTGAGACAGAGAAAGCTTCTTTTGTATTTTAATTAGAACAATTGATGAATCAGAGAATTAAACTCTGAATCAATATATGATCTGCATCGTCACTATCGAGAACAAGCATATTAAGATCGTAGCGACGAAACGATGAGATAGATCCGCGAAAACGGAACGCGAGAGGAAATAGGAGAAGGGGAGTAAGAAAAAAGAGGGAGGAGGAGACGGAGGGAGGCTGTTGGCATTCCAACAAGATGAGAGGCGATTCCTCCCAGCGAAACATCGTCTGCGAGTTAGGCTTCTCCATCCGTTCAGCTGGAATGCACTAAAAATAGATCGAGTCTGGGCGCCATTTTGCAGCCGACAATTTTGCCGGCGTTTTCGCCCTCCGTCTCCGCTGAGAGAGAATCCTCTGGCAGGTTTATCAACTTTGGAGAAACCGCGTATTAAACACCGCAATCTGTATATACAGTTATCGCGCGTAGCTTGTCCTAATTACATGGGATTTCGAGGTCCTTATATACGATAATCACGATTCTATATACGGTATTCACCTCGTGTCATCATATCGTAAGTGTACGTAACGCGAAACGCGCCGAATTCTGAAATTTATGCTGCCCTACGCGCCTGAGAATTACATCTTCGCGTACAATGCGATTCCCTCGCACAATGCTTTGTAGCGCCGGCGCTACGCGTTGCATACAAATCGCCGTTTAGTGACTCACGGCGCGGCGCGCGGCGTCTCCGTGAATCTCCTCCGAAGCGACTAACGGCGTCGCCTTCGCCGGGGTTATTATCCCTTCTATTTCTCCGACGGAGCAGCAGCTGCATATGAAGCGTGACGGCGCGATTAGTGCCGCATATTTTCTAAATGCAATTTTCACTTCTACACGGTATAACGACTCTGTAAAAAAAATAGGTGAATTAGAATCAATTATAATTGGAATTTACCCGTAGTTAGAAATTCCTGCGTGCGTATATATTTCAATATAGGATTAATTATTATTTCCGGGGGGAGGAGGAATTCGAATCCTATATACGCAAGGTAATCCAATCTCTGCGTACGCGTTCTGATAATTAACATTTTTTTGTGCTCATTAATTTAACGACAGCTAGAATGTATCTCTGCATATATTTTTTACGTAAGATACGACGAAGTATGTTCCCGGCACACGTTGCAAACGTGTAGTGGTGGCGATATAACGCATTATGGCGCACGTCGCGCGTGCATTCGAAGTGCACACGCGCGTGTCATAACGCGGATCCGAAAATAAGCCGCCGGCTTTTACGAATAGTTCATACCATCGCCATTCATGAATCCGCGGCGGCGGCGACGGCGACGGCGACGGCAGCTTGTACGCACGAGAGCAGCGCGAAGAGAGCACCAAAAAGTGCCGGTGGCATTAAGCGAGTTTGCAAGGAGAGACGCGGAGACGCGGGTCACGCCTCGCGGATGCGGCATCTGCCGCAACCGCAAATAAGACAGGAAAAAGAGACGGAAAAATAAAAACGCGGCGGCTCTCCGGATTCGGCCGCAACCGCGGTTCTTAGTTCTTCGGCAAATTAAAAAGCAAATGCAAATAGCGCCGTGATATCTGGAGCGTGAAACAAGAGGGACAAATCACCGTCGTTATCTATGCCTCTCGGAAAGGAGGATTAAATTTTATTCGGCAGTTTAAATCGCAATCTCCGTGATTCGTGAAATACTCTTGCGTAATGAATAATATACCGTGGAGCAGCGGGGCGCGACGAGCCGCGTCGTTCCTTCGGTAATTTCGCAAATTTCAAAAATTCGTATCGATTTGTGATTCGCGGATCCTTGACGTCCATCGCGTCACCGGAAAACGATCGATTGATCTTCCATCTGAGTGGCATCCAGATGACTCATCTCGATCGTCGCGTCGCCGCGGGATCATTGCGCGGATGTACACACGCTAATCAGAGCGTGCGATTAGAGAGACTGCGCTCTACACAATTGCAGCGTTGTGCGGCACGGTCTTCTTTCTTTCGGGCCGGATCTCAAAGCGTGCGTTCGCTACCGGAACTCTCCTACGCGCACACCGGTCGAATTATTCTTACGACGTTGTAGCGCGTTTTGCAGTCGCGCAACGATTCTCTTACAAGTTTACTGAAATTACCTACAGAAAAAATTGATTTCTTAAGCTAGCACACAAGTCCCTGTGTACGTTCAAACCCGCAATATTATTCTTTACTATTTAGCACTTTGACTATTTCTCGTTTGCAAGAAAACGCGGCGTCGAATAAACGTGTAATTATTACAGACAGCTATAGAGCCATTTTAATTTGCTGCGTTCAAAATTAGTTAGATCATTAATAACTGACGCGATCTAACCAATTTCGAATGCAGTAGATTAAAATTGCTCTATCGATCATCTTTATTCGAATTTATAGTGTAGCTGCTTGAGTAAACTTCCGGCCATGGAATGAGCGCACTGGTACCCGCATTAAATTTTCCGGGCCACCGAAAAGCTTGTCTCAGACTACATTTAGAACCTAACCCGTATCTATCTGGGTCAGGAAGTCGAAGAACTCCTCACGCTTGTGTCATCCATCTAGATGTGTTCAACGGCTTCCTCTGTCGTTACCAGCGGGATAAAATCTCATGTATAATTCGTTGTGACGTAATCTTCTTTGGACATAAACGCGGTACCGTGAAGATTTTCATCAATAAACAAACTTCCCTACGTGCCGTTTCGATAAACATACGTTAATGCAGTTAATTATTTAAGTTTCTTAACTCTGAATTATTATAATGCATTTTCTTTCTTTCTCTCTCTTTAAAAGTTCTATATATAACATCAATAAAGAAACAAGGATTTCGTTGATGTATACGTTATTGTAAATTCTAACGCAATCGTTTTAAAATCTATTTTCTAATTCTGTCTTTCCAAAAGAAAAACGGAGGTTTGTTTTTATCTCACAATCAGTTAAACTCCTGTTAAACCCTAGTTGATTCGTATCTTTATGACCGTGACGTTGATCATGTAGAACGGAACTAGAATAGAATGAAATATATATTCTTTGAACATTTATTTCACATAAAAAATCGAAGGTTTACGAAATCGACCTCAGCCAGAGAGAACGGCGCGCCTATATCTTATATTTAACGAGACATGCAGATTCCGTTCACACACACGCACACTACATGCATGTGCACGTGTTTTACTCGCACCTGCGGCACGACGGATACTGCAGACGCTTCGTCAAAAGACGAGAACACTATCTCTACGTTTTGCATCGTCGAGATTCAACGCCGGTTTGCCGCGTCGTGAGATCAGATTCTCACCTTCGATATGCAGGATCACGACTGTTGGACCGTGATCCCGCACGTGTGACATTACATACCAGGTATCTCGCGTACGTATCAGATGTATCATGTATATGCCAAGGATCTGTTCTACATACAAGACTTCTTCCCAGAAAAAAAATTAGTTTTCAATTAGTTTTCATTTTCAAATAAAGCTTTTTCGGTAAAAAATCGAGCGATATGCAAACGTGTATCCCTTACTTACCGCTATTCTCCGTGCGTCGCGTCGGTCGTTTAGTTCGCTGAGAGCAGAAAGCGCGCAAAGGTCGGAAGGCAATTGCTCATGTATGCGCGTGTATGTGTGTGTGTATCCATAATCGCTAAATTCGGTGTCCACGAAAGCGTCAAGCCCGTTTACGTGAATACAAGACTTGCACCGAGAAATCGCTCGCGGCGCGCCGACGGCAGCGACCGTCCAAATAATCGGAGGCACTCTCCTTGATCCGATTCCCGCAACAACATCCCGTACAAGACCTTCTGCATTCGTATTTGCATGCGCTCTTACTTTCACGAGGCGACTCGGTCGCCCGGTCGTAACTACGGTCGTCTGTTTATTGGAAATAAATGGGCATTTATTTCCATTTATTGCTACGTGGATTACATGAGCGTTTAAAGGAGATAAAATGTTTGACAAAAAAAGTGACTCATAAGTTTAAACTGTTAACGAACTTTCCCAATATAATTCGACGTTTTGCTATAATCAGAAAAAGATAATTGAAATACCAGTTTATATGCCAAAATGTTTTTTTATTTATATAATTATATCAATTTTTGACCGATTAAAATGCTACTGTACATGTTAACGTAACCCGTAAAAAGGTCACGCAATCTACTCGGTTCACCCTTTGTTACTCGTTTAATTATCGATTGCACAATTCGATGAACCCCGCGTTACGAGACACGTCAGATTATATTTCATGATGGTCTGCGCGATGACTCAGGTAGAAAATCAGACAACACGCAGAACGACGGAGAGAAGCAAGCTCCGTGCATAGGCTCGCATATCGAATCGCTGAGGAAGAGGGCGTACGCTAAACAGACCTTAATTGACGCACGGCGTGCGCTTAATTAAGGGATACGCGGCACGCGATGATAATTACGACGAACTGTGTCAATACCTAGCCGCCGACACGTGGTTCAGGGGGTGGCGTGCGTTCGATAAATTAATGAAGACAATTATTAGATTAACGACATCCCGTCCGGCAGTCGCGCCGATGTGCAATTAGGATGCTCGACCGAATACGACCCTTTATTCTCGCCGACGCGACGCGGCGCACGCTAGTTATAATAAACCGAGTTGACAAAAACAAATAGAACTGACGATTTTTTAGAGGTTAAAATTAATTTCGCAAAACACACAGAAGCACAAAAAAATTGACCCTCGTATCACACGCGATTTATAATTTGAAAATTGTCCATTTACATCTAAAAATTACTTGTAATCTCGCTTGTAATTAATTTCGAAATTCGAATTCTCTTAACCCTCCGTCATCACCATTATTTTTACTACTTTCGTTACCCCCCTAGGTCCAGCCTGCCGGATCCTGGCGTCCCTTGGCGAGTGAGTTCTCACTACTAACAACTTTTTTTAAGAAGGGGAGTCAGACTTTGCCCTCTCTTTATTTCGGAGATATTTGATGAGCTCAAAATTTCACTTGTGCCCAAAAAGAACCAGGGGGGTGACGGAGGGTTAAAATAATTATCTAAAATTGTAATAAAAAATTAATAAGATTTATTGCCGTTCGGGATTATTTCGAAAAATCGCCTGTTTCTTGAAACATGTATGATTCACAAAGACAGTATTTACATAGTTTTGTCAAGGACAAATCTATTTCAAACTAATCGTGGAATCCACGTACTAAAGGAAATACGAGACTCGTGTATCATCGTGCGTGTTTCCAAACTCGAGCGAGTACGGCAGAATTCCACGACGGATAAATCCCAGCGATATCGCGGATGTGGTTTTAGAGTCATAATAAAGCGCCCTGAAATCCACGGGATCGATGGAGCAAACGGAAAGCGCGATAAAGAGACGTAGTTATTCCGACGGTATGCCAAATATGCTAACTGGAGGATAAAGGGAGCAAAAAAGGGATCGAATCTCTCGTCGTGACGAGAGACTTTCGACGATGAAGAACATAGAGGAAGGATGAGACGTGGAAGACCGTGCTCAAGGCCGTGTTAAAGACGGAAATAGATTGCTCTTTTACAACTTTTTTGCGATGCGTGTCTTCTCTTTGTGTGGATATTGCTCGTCGAGTAAATGGAATCGCGGAATGTTTATGGGAAAGACCGGCGTACAACGACTTGAATTAAAACTCGTCGCTACTTTTACCGTCATTCGTATTACATGTGCATTTATACTGCAATTATTGCAACCTTTAAAAATAATTCTCAGTATAGAGTTATAATTTTATTGTATCGACTGTCTCTGCCATTCGGATTTAATTGCTGGTCGCGCATGAAAGTGAAAGATTACTGCCATTGTTGCAGTGGGACTCGCAATGAATTGCCAGTTTCCAGACATCTTTATGGGCCCATCAATGCTAATAGCACTGTAATTGAATAGAAAAGGATCCCCTCTATTATGAAGTTTCCGTTTTTAATAAATATTTTAATATGCAATTCTTTACGGCTGGCTTCCTGTTAAATCGCGTTACGCAGACTAAAGAATATCTATTGTATATATATAATGTATATTCTAATTTGAAATATATATACATTCAAATTTATTCGAATGTAAATAACGATACCTGTTTATGCGGCATGTGTTACATAATTATGTTTAAACATAGACTTCCATTAATTTTTCATCAAATTTTTAGAAATATTCTTTCCATTAAGTTAGTAAGTAGTGTAACTAAACGCGAATAAGTGACGCGCGGTCATTCACAATTATTCGTCGCGCTTGAAGTTTCGCCTGCAGAACCCCGTTGCAGATGGGGTTTTCAGCGGAATTTGTAACGAATGCCGGAAGCGTTTGATTAGCAGTTTGCTCATTATCAACCAGATTATGATAAGCGACGACGGACAGGAGAGGTCGCCTACTTGTCCAGTACTCTGGAATAATAATCGTCCCCCGTGAGGACGCGCGACGGCAGAATTATTATATGCACAACGACGATGAGAAACGCGGCTCTACGAGCCGGCTTATTACAAAACGCGCCGTTACGTGCGTATATACACAGAATTATAGGTAAGTTCGCGCGCGACTGTCCGTTGCAATGTTGCATTGCGCTCGCACACGTCGGCTTTCACTCGGACACATTCGAAACAGTTGCTGGGAAAATTCTCTCGCGTGATACCCCTGACCGGAGCCTCACTCGATCATTCTTATCATTCGCCGTCGCGATATCCTTTTTTGTCGCAACGAAATCTTATAATACCCGGCTTGAAGAAGCAATAGGAAATAATAAATAGACAGACAGACAGAGAGAGAGATAGAGAGAGAGCAGAATTTTGAGAGACAGAACGACGTACGTGATTTATTTGCGAGGAATTTTGAGTCTCTGATATAATTTATAGTCCATGAGGATGTCTGGATTTAACTATACCTAGTAGGTAATTTTACGGCTTGCAATGCGTTTATTTTGACGACTGTTAGAGTTCAACAACACGATGAGCACCTTTTCCCGCCTACCCATCCGCACGAAAAACTTCGGCGACGGTGGCACTCATTAGTCTCAGAATATTAGTTATGATGAGTTCACGGTTGCCGGCTTTCGCAAGCGGACATCTCTCTGCTGCATCGGGAAGTCACTTATATATATGTTTATCTGAACGCGCGAGGTCACGCGGCAATTAGGCACACTGACCATCGGTTATGGCAATTGATCTTGATGGCCATGAAGAATCCGCGGGCGCTCGTAAAAATTAAGGAATCTGGTGACTCATGCCGTTTTTACCTTCGTTTCTTGTCCGGGGTGCCTGAATCGCCGTCTCTCGCGCGAGAAAGCTGACTTATTTGGCGAACGTGGAGAACGATTCGATTCAATCGTCGGATCTGATCTTGATCGACCGATTCGTGGCAGTCGTCTTTTTATTGGCCGTAAAGCGGCTATAATTTTAACACACTCCGTTCTATATTCCGATAGTTGAACGATAAGTCAGAAATTTTCAACCAGAGTCGTATAAATTTTTCGTGAGGGATTACATATTAAGTACATTTTATATTCTCGTATTTGAATAATAAAGTGTTAGCATAAAAAAGAGCGTGGAAAATAAAAATTCACAAGGGCGAGAAATTAGGCGATTGATGAAATTAGCATTATTTATGAATTTGTGTGTGTTTGTATTATAATTATGCTCAACTACTTCTTGATTTTTTAATTATTTCCTTGAGGTTCAGAGGACATAGTAAAGAAAAAAATGCGAATGCAGCAGAGAGTCATTGCAGATGTGTCATGTGGCATAATTATGGTGATGCAAATTAAATGTCAACGTTATATATCATGACTTCCTTGACAGTCGTGATGGTTGGCATTTAAAGATTTTTTCCCTCATTATCGCGCCGGCCCGCGGCCGCTCGTTATTGCGAAAACAAAGAAAGTATATAGTACGAGCCACGAAGAAGAGCCGCGTTTCGATCCTTGAAATAGGAAATAGGAAAACGAAATGAACGAGGCAACCCTTAGGCACATACGATATCTCATCTGATAATCGAGAACCAGCTGCATGGCTGTTGACTTTTTGACCTAAATGTATAGGATATAGATAATGTTTCCGTGTTTTCTTTATTTTAAGATATCTGTTAATACATTAATTTATACAATTTGACTTTTATGTTTTAAGGCAGAAATATGAAAAGTGATAAAAATAGAAAAATATAATAAAATAATAGAAGTATATAGAAATATGAATATATATATTTCAAATTTGACACATTTGGATATGTACTATAAAATAGTACATTTGGATATGTACTATAAAATATAAATTAACATTTACACTACGCGATAAATTCGTATGATCTTCATACATATATATAGTGCGCAATGCTCGTAAACGTTGCCAACAAAAGAGACAAAGAGATGGGGCTGTCGGAATGTACGCACGCAGGAATGTACGCGGTTAATGCATGTTGTACGTGCTCGGGAAGGTGCGTATTTCGTGGATAGAGGCAACCGGAAGAGGCTGAGGGCACCCGAGTAGAACGCGGCCCGACGGTGCAGAGCGTAATAACACTGTGGTGTAAGTAATCGTCAAATAAGGGCCTTCCTAAGCAGGGACGTAGTTAATAAATTGGCTAATGTAGCATTATATCTATCATTTTAGTTATATAAACATATATATATATATATATATATATATATATAACTAAAATTGTATATATGTATGTGTATATACATAATAATTTATCTATAAGGCCCTCATTAGATTCAGATTTAAAATTTATTCGAAAAAGAAATCACTCATTTTACTCCCATCCTGTGTGAATCCATCAATTAAAAAACAGCAGTTTGTGTTAACTTGACTGTGAAAACAATGGATTAACCAGGCATCGACTCGATTGTTGATTTAACGGCAGCTCATTTTTCAAATGAACGAAGAGAGAACTAGAGAAACGCTCACTATGATCTACGGACTAGATTGCGCGGATCATTGGACTATACTTTATGACCGCGTAATGTACAATCTAGTCGAAAGTGACGTAACGTCAAATCGCTTTGTCCATGTAACTAATCCCTCGCAAATTCTGAGAATGGACCGGTGTATCTATCATATTCACATAATATTTTACGATGCCAAAAATCCCTAATATCACGCGTGAATACAGAAAGAATTAATATAATACATATGTATATGTGTGAGTTGTGTGACCAGACCATTCTAGGAATTTAATTTGCATATTTAGATCAAATAAATATTCACGTAGCAACCTTCAAAGACACGCGTCGCAGACGATTTCTTACTGCTCATTTCTATCTTCGACAGACATATTCTGCGAAAGCAAACTCTCTCATTAATCTATTTTACATAAATAGACGTACACGGATGCAATTTCTTTCAGACATATATATGTAAAATGAATATTCATTAGACGTCCTCGTTACGGCAAATCTCGGTCTTTCGACCCTTATCTAGATCGACGAATGTGCTAACAATGAAGAACGAAACGGTCTTCAAAGGATGTTCTCACTTGTAAATATATTTACACGTTGATAAGTCTGTTTGATTTTCTCATCAGCCGTGTTGCTTATCGCGTACACATCGTAACACATGTTGTGTACACATTAAACAGACTAATATCGGAAAACTATAACAGCCTTAATTTGTACCGAGTAATTTTCCTCTTCTTACACCATCCGCATTGCGCGTACAGCTTTTCTATAGGAAAATGTGAGCTCTACATCTTTTACTCTCGACAAAAAATTAATTCTTGTACAGCTATTTATCAGACATGCGTTTGAAAAAGCTTCCTATCTAGTAGAAGGTACGATATTGATCATCCATCTAATAATATCGCTGCTCTAATTCGCCCCTAGCGCGTACAATGAATTATCGTTTAATGAGAGTTTATGAGTTTACGAGAGTCAAGATATGTACTCCATATATCTCTACGTATTTAAAGAAAATACATCAAATGTTTAACGGGTCGTTAAAAAGACCCCTGTATAATTTTAAACAGCACGATCGATATCGCCCAATCCTCAAACAACACAAAGACAAAAAGAGTGTAAAACCTATAAAAATCTTTCTCTGAAGAATATAAAACGGCAAATGATCTTCCCAAGTTTTCGCGCCGAACCATTGTTTTACATATATCTTCCGGACCACTATACGAAAACATTTTTGTTGGCCGGGTTGGCCCATCTGACGATGACTCGCTCTCGCGTACCAATTCAAAACACATATCGGGGCGGTATAGGTACTTTGAGAACTGCGGCCACTTATCACCGCGTCCCTCTTCGCCAAATGTATGGATTTCACGTGGATCTTTATTATTATTATTACGGAATGCAATCATACGCGGCTACGGCGAACGGAAGAGCGTGCACGGTGCACAACTGTACAGGCAGAGGGAGGAGAAGGAAGAAGAGGAGGCAAGCCCGCGCCCGGCTCCGCCGCGCTGGATGCTGCATTCCCGAGAGTGCACTAATGCATGGACTGGGTTATGTAAATAGCCACGATACGGCGAACAACGCGCCGGGTTAAGCGCCCGCTTGCCGTCTCCGTAATATCGAATAACGGTGCTTCGCGGTGCGGCACGACCTCGGAAAGTGTAACTCCTCCGCGCGATACTGTTCTCCTCCGCCTTCTCTTTCTCCCTGTCACGAAATCCGACAGTAATAGCGAATGTCACGATGCGACATGAATGGAACGTGGTATTTTCATCGCGATGCCGATGACACGCGGAATTTCTAGGGTTGTCAGGTAATAGTGATTAAATTTGCGAAGCGTCATGCGTAGAGTTATGTGCTGACTTCGAGAATGTCGATGCAGCATAAAATAGAATATCTATTATGAAATGAACGAGGAGCGGTCGCGATAAAGTGAGTTAAATCCAATATTTTGATAAAAACGATCTTTTAGAAAGATTTTTTTAAATAGAAATGAATTGTTCAAGGCTCTAAATTAAGTAGTATGCATCAAGTGGTGCGTCTATATCACTTTTATATTTTGAAGATATAGATGCATTGTGATTTGCGAATATTTATGTTAAATCCATTTCTAACTCCGTTATATTTCCGTTTCGTATCTTTACACTCGTGTTCGATCACTTGTTACATGTGATGTCAATATTTCGTCACGTGATCATCACGTTCCATTAACTTCTTCTTCGCCGTTCCTAGAACGTCACACGAGAAGCGGTTTGACGCTATAAATGAAATAACACCTCGAGGTCTGTCGGGGAGATTAATCTCTTCCTTTCTTACGAACTTCGCGCCCCGCTCGCACGAATCCACTTCGCGTCGTAAACATTGTATATCTCTGAGGAGCGCGAGTTAAACAGATATCGTTTAGAAGTTTCTTCGAAACTGTGTAGCTTCGTTCCTTCTCAGAGCGGAGCTATGTAAAAATAGCGGCACCATTTTAGAACTCGAGCAAAAAGAAACTAATTGTGCTATTTTTCTGTCAAGATTGTCATGCTGTATTTAGTTTACTTAACATATTTTACCTACAAGCTTTTACTTTCAGTAACACAACAATATTTATATCCCTAAATTATTAACTTTCGGTGCGACTTAAATAGTTTAAATATATATACAGCTTAAAAAAATATAATAAACCTTTCTTATATTTTTATTCTTTATTATTAGGTAATTAAATCTATAATTATTTTATACGTTTATTTTTCCTAAAAATTAAAGTGTTTAATATTTCATTAAAAAATCAAATGTTTTACAAATGGATCGAGTTCGATCTATTTCATGTAGTTCGTATTATATTATTACAATAGCTAAAGAACTCGCAAAATGGAGCAATGTATACTTTTTATATTTGCGAAGAAAATAAAATATAGGGAAAGTTAAACGCCCAAGCTCGATTTAAACGATATTACACAACGATGCAAAGATGGATGGCATAACGTGCGAACACGGAAGAACAGGAAGCTATAAAAAGAAGTGTTCTCTTTTATAATCGCGGCGATGTAGCTGGAACCATCGAGACGGATATTGAAAAAAAAGTTGATCAAAGGAATCGTACGAAGGTTAACGGTTGCCTTGAAATTACCAACGAGGCGAGAGAATGCGCCTTTTATTATATAGTCGTGTGCAAAATGCGTCGGGGCAGACAACTTCGTTTCGGGTTAAAAGACGAGAAATCGCGTGATTAATTCTCACGCGAGAAACGTGATTCGTTTCGTTACTGCACAGCCGTAGCTCCAATTTACTCGGCTAATTAATCGGCGTTCCCTAATTACTGTCGACCTGCAAAAATTCCGTACCATCTTTCACTCGACAGAGGGCGACAAAGCTGAAGAAAGAATATAATTTGCGTCTCGAGTGTTAATATATAGAAAATTGCAATAGGATAAAATGATCGCGATGAGTTTCGGATTTCAAGATAAAAGTAAATTCGAAAAAAGAAGCACATCGAAGAAGGTTTTTTTTTACAAAAGAGTTGCGTTGTTATCCTTTGTTACAAACCGGTTACCGCGACGCGCGATTTCGCAATCGACAGGAAGGGCTCTTCCGGCCCTTACGAACCTTTCTCGGTCTCGATCGTATCTTATCCGCGTGACTCGTAAAACGTGCGAAACCGTCGGCAAGGATCAGGAAGGAAATCACGGGTGCGTGTCGCGCCATGATGTATACCTTACGCAGGTGTGCAAATGGAAGCAACAACGAAGTATCCTTAAACGCACTTCTCGAGCGTAGGCAAATAACTCGTTCTTAGACATGCGACCGCTTAATCGCGTTGCCCGCGGTGATAAAAATTTCGAGGATGTGCGGCGGCGCAGGGGTGGAATTCAATCGCCTGCAACAAGGACGCGCGCCACTTTAAGCTGCAATCGCGATTTTATGTTCCGTAGCGAATCTTCACACTATAGCGTTTCTGAGAAATCAATTTTACCTTGCTCTCTCTGTCTGGCGGCTCTCTACGTATCACATGATAGGACCACGGTTATCTTACGCAAACAAAGGAGGCTCGCTGAAAACGAAGGGATTATCGTTTAACGTGACTCTTTCACACGCGGCAGGTTATTGCCGTGACGCGGAGAGGGGGATGATAATTTTCATGTACCGACCACCGACGTGTCATGGTGTGGGATCGAAAAAGCAGGATGGTGACATCACGCGCGAACCCGCTCTGTCCGTTTTGTCCGGTCACTGGCGTGGTCGGACAAACGTGCCACGGTGCACAAACACACGCGCGTGCATTCGGATAGGTCCCTACAAAGGCCTACACGCGGCGTCCCTCGGACTGATAATAATTACGGGAGGGGCTGAAGCGGACTTCCGCTCGACATATACTCGATCTGTGGCGAACGGCTGTCGGGAACGAAACCACCTACGGATATTTCAGGAACGACGCGACTTCGACGGTTTTCCGTCGACATTTACAGCTTTTGCGGGTGGAAAATTAAGTGGCTAAATCAACACGTGCTTAACCCACAACTGCGGATGGCTCGGGGCCAATCTAACAATTCTCTTGTTTAAATAAGATAACAAAGTTGTTCTCAACACCTGTGACACTCAATCGCTCGAGGTATATCTGTCATTTATCTTCTATTATTTTTGTTATTCATTGCTGATGAATGATCAACAATTATAAATATTTCAGGAATAAATGCTTTACAAATTAATTTAAGAATCTCAGTAGTTTAAGTCTTAAGTGAATTCGATTATTGATAACAGAGTCATACTATTTACAAATAACAAATTATAATTATAATATTTACTTGTATTTTATTGGTTGGAATTTTGTGCCACGCTACAGTAGTTACTAGACAGTTAGAGTTCACCAGTAGGCCCGGAATAGATGGTCCACTCACTGTGTAAATATTCGGTGACCGGGTCGTTGCAATTATTCCAACAATTTCTGATGAGATTCCACTCGCTCCGATATAATAACGTGCATGGAGCGATGCGGTAGGAAATGGTAGGAAATAGGCATGAAAAAGTATATTACGGGATTCCAGTATATTGTGGGATGTAACCTCATCACGTTGTTTCGAACGATTAGTCACCATCCGTCCGATGGCAAATCGGGGAACGCTTAACAACGAAAATAAAGACAAGCGGAAACGTGGTCTGTTACTTTCGGAATAAATAATCGCGTCGTTCGTACATGAAAGAACTCTTCGTCGTTTCGAGCCGTAAAATGCGCCATGGTCAAAGAGCACCTGGCCCTTTTCTACCGTCACTGAAAGAAGAGAGGAATCGGAGAACAGAGATTCTCAGAACAACGCGAATTTAAACTCATTCAAAATTTAACAAGAACTCATTCTTCGAAGTCGTGAAGTTCTAACTTCTTCAACCAAGAAATAGTAAAAAAAAAAACCTTTTTGTTCTTCCCCGTCATAATTTCATCTAATTTAGAGAATTAAATTCAGCTTCCTCTATCGGATTCCAAAGATTATGGGTCGGCATAAAATTGTCTGAAATAATCGATTCAGTTATGAAACAGAAAGTGCACTTTAATTCCTTTGTGCTAAACAACGTATCTCCATGGCATTCCATGGCTTTCGCGCCGCGATCTTGAATCGTTTCGAAACAGTAAAGTGGTACCCATTCAGGATCCTAAATAAGCCGTGTTACATTGACAACGCGTTGAATGAAGATAAAGGGGTACGTTCGCATATGTCCGAGTCGGGAAACGTTTGGCGGGGAGATGCGTCGGGGATGAATGTGCAATAATATAAAGCCGGACGAGGCATAAATAAACTCACCTTTCGAAGTTTCTCCAATTCATTCGCATCTGCAGCCGGCTGTGCCGCCTGTCAAGAATAGAAAGTATCAAATTATTTGACGGCCGCCGCTTTATATGTAACGCATTAAACGTGCATTTTCAACGAGAGTAACGCGAACGCGCCCCTCCTCCTCCTCCGGCTTGGATATCTGTACCCGTAAGCGCGTTGCATCTTTCGACATTTGATCGGCCCGGCACAATAGCAGATATGCACGGTCGGCGTTATCCAGCAGAAATCCCATTTATTGTATTTAAATCGAGTTGCAAAACTCGCAGGTGCGCGCGCGGTCTAACGCTCGAAGGATTTCATTGCGCTTTGCTATACGAATTTCGTAATTAGTCGTAAAGTAGGAACGCACGCGCTCTCGAGTAACGCAGCTACTATCGCTACTCCCATCGTAATTCAAGCGCGTTATTAAGCTTAGCGATTCCGGAACAAGTAGGAATAGTTTCTCACATCCTTATGAAAGATTAATCCACGAGGAATGTATGAGACATCTCGAAATTGCGGCGTACGCAGATTCCTGAATTAATTTGGAGTAAATTTATCAAAAAGGCACAAAATTTCTCAATTTAACTGAATTACGAAACTCGACTTTTAAACTAAATTAAAATATTAAATTATTCAAGTGAAAAAGTTGTGCTTAAAAAAATGGTATTAAATTCGTATTGAAAAAATTAATTCTAAATTGGGCAAGAGACAGAGAAATTCTTAGATGAAAAGAAATACGTATAATCTTTGTGCGTTCACCTGTAGAATGCGGTGCAACCTCTAGCACATTCCTTTGCGCGAAATTGATTTTGTACGTTCCAGGATCTTTAGTATCGATAGAGAGCGTTTCTTATATCCGTCGTATATATAACAGAATACGCAACATCATCTCCCGAGTGGTTGATATTTCACGTGCATAGTTACCGTTACCGTAATATTAAGAGAGAATCGCGTTGTGAAAGAAAAGACTGCAAAACAGTACAAAAGGCATTCACCTCCTTCGGCTTCGGTTGCTCCCAGAGAGCGGCGGCGGCTCGCGCCGCGGCGTCGTCGCCGTTCGTCGGCTTGCTGTCCGCGAAATTCACGAGCGAGAAGAAATTGTTGTTCCGCGCGTTGTTGTTCCGATCCTCCTCGTTCTCCCCGACGTTGTCGAGCAGCTCGTAATCCAGGGACTTGCAGTCGCGGCCGCTGCTGATGAAATTCCGCGCGAACGCGCTCTTGAAGAAGCGACCCGGCGAGACCTCGCTGCCGAGGGCGAACTCCACCTTCGGAGTCTCGGTTGTCATCGCGGCTGTCGATGCCGATGCAAAGAAAGGAGGAGGAATCCTACGATCGCGAACGCACCGCGGGACGCACTGACAGATGCTGCGAGCCGCGGAATGCCGCTCTACACGCGGACATTCGCGACGCGGATCATCGCCGCACACGAGTCTCTCGGGAGAGAAAACAAAACACAACACGGTGAATTCTCCTCTACCACCCAACGTCTCAGTCGCGCGGCTTTTAAATCGCCATCCGTCCACCGGGCAGTCGGAGCAACCGAGGGAAAATCGCAAACGAGACGCACGGTACGCCGGCGCGTGTTAAACTGAGCGCCAAACTCCACGCGCAGTCCTTTTCTAGTTTCTCCTGCCTTCTGTCTGCTGCGAGCGCATGCGATCCAATCGCATGACGGTCCGAGAGGGTCCGCTCGGTATATACCGGATATTGTTCACGAGAAGAGAGAAAAACTGCTGTCTCTTGTGCATTTATTGGCACGAGACACAATTGATTCGAGTTATGAAAAATAGGCGAGAGCATTAAGAATGTAGAGCATTGAAAATTGTATGTGCGAAAGAACCAAGATGTAATTTCTTGTTATATAGTTTGAAATCGTTAAGTTCTTTCTCGGTTCTTGCTCAATTCTATACATAATTATGTTAATTTTTTTTTCTACAGTTTTTATAAATTGCTTCAGCAAAATATTTCAAATTCCAAAATATACGTAGTATGCTTAGAAAAATGTAGTGAAACCGAGGGCAGCTCCAGCTGCAGAGGTGGCTAACAGCTGGATGGATTAACACCTGGACTCGTGCCTCGTGCGTATCTGGGGATTTGCGAATTACTTTCTCTCTGGAAGAATGGTTTAGAGATTATAATTTATCACTGTAAATTTTACTATTTCTTGCAAAAATATAAACTTATTGACAACGTGTCAACTCGATATTAATTATACTAATCCGATATCTGATAAACAGCTGTAATATTTTAAAGCAATCACGTTCTTAATTGGGGTTTGTAATAAAATCATTGATCTAGGCGGATTTTTTGAAGTTGTAGGCTTAAAGGAGATTAAAAGTGAGAGAGTCGGATAGAAAATATAGAAAAACATAGGCGTAATAAAACTACTTTATTACTACAGTTATAAAAACAGTTTATTAATGAAACATTTAATAATTATTAACAAATATACACTGTTTTAGGACACTTGTAATTAGAATGAGAACGTAAAATAAAATAAACAACGTAAAATAATTATCAATGCTTTTCCGCGGTACTGGGGAAAATTAAATCCTCGGGTTGATTAGCCTTCGACGTTTCCTTCGTCGAGTTTACATTCGGAATGGAAATGGGCGATCGGAAATCCAAAGAAACCCTCTTGGATCTTTTTAATATAATAGGAGACAGTTCGGGCGGTTCGCCATAATGTTGGAGTTTCTCGAGTCGTTTCTGAATCGAGGGATTAGATGCGATAAAATTCGAGCTGTTGCCCGTTCCCAATTTCGGCGTCGCCGGCGGCGACGTACAGTCGACTAATTTTTTGTCAGCGCTTAACGTTGAACTGTATATTTTGATCGGAGTATTTTTACCCGGTGTGTAGCGCGTGGGCGTCGACTTCTTTTGCAATTCCACATTAAGATCAAAAGTGCATCTTTCAACGTACTT
This sequence comes from Temnothorax ravouxi, assembly GCA_030770255.1. Classification (NCBI taxonomy): domain Eukaryota; kingdom Metazoa; phylum Arthropoda; class Insecta; order Hymenoptera; family Formicidae; genus Temnothorax; species Temnothorax ravouxi. The sequence goes on from JASTWP010001149.1 coordinate 62,188, forward strand.
AATTGGATCCTTAAAAATCAGATTTAACACATTTAAATTAGAAAATTATTATAAATACAATTATAAATATAAATTGAGAAATTATTATAAAAATAAAATATAATTAGAACAAAGAATTTTACGGAGCGTTTTATATAAAAAAAAACTTAAGTCTATTTATAAGAACTATCATTAGAAGTGCAAAAGATAGTTACATTGAATTTATAAATTACATAAAATACATAACGAAAAAGAAGAGAATACCATAATTAGATTTCGTAGATTTTCGAACGATTCGTGTAAATGATTTCGGCGAGGATTGCACGTAAAAGTACTTCTTTCCGTGCAATACGCCGCTGGGACGTTCCACGAAGTTGCCCTTCGCCATTCTAAATTGCTGCAAGCTACGATAGATCCGACAGTAAGAATCTCTCCGTAACCGTAACTGGCTATTCCTTGCCAAAACAATATCGAGAGGTATGAAGAATCGCTTGAATCCGCTTTGCAATATGCCAAATGTACAGCCTCGAAATCTTTCATACCCTACGATGTTTCCACATGAAATATTATGTTGAGAATTTTAGATATAAAATTTATGAGCCAACTTATAAAATTCCGAAAAGTCTATTGCTTAATATTTCAATCTTTTGCAAATAAACTACATAATATATAGTCTTTTTATTATATATTATTCTCATATTTTGCGATCTATTTCTTTCTATTACCGCAAAGATTTCAGAAAATATAATAACACTTACATAAGGGGCAGGACCGACTGAACAGACAAGACCGACAGTATCAAACTCTCCGTAAGGTGGGGCAAATTCGGAATTTGCTGTTTCGCATAGCGGCATGCACACTCTAGCGGGATAAGACGTGTCGCGCATCTTTCCCGGTTTAAAAATTGTAGACCGACGTGCGGTGAGTTGTAATTCGGTACCCCTGTTAAACAATTATGCTCGTAAAATCGGGCATTATGTGCTATTACATCCGCGCGGCGGATACAGTTACTCGTTTTTATGAGAATACTACCTCTTTCCGGAAGCCACGATGTTGCAGAGCGAAACACAAGCGCCTTCTTTGAGAGCGTCGACAACCTCCTCGCTGGGCGACCAAATTGAAAGAATAGCGTTCGCATTTTCGTCGCACACGCGAACTTTGAGCAGCTGAGAAACCTGTCGCGGTCCCGGCAAGCTTTCGCGCAATTTCGACTGCATCCTCTGCTTGAACCGTTCCTCCTTTTGACGTAACTCTTGCAGCAATTCATCGTGTCGTTTTTTTGAGACGGATTCCTATTCATAATGGTAACGAATACGTTGACGTCCCGAAACAAATTTACAAATAAGATAAATCGAGTCCTCTGTAGATCATACCTCTGTAGATAAATTTTCATAATCTTCGTTCAATTGAATTCGCTCGATCACCATATCGTCAGTTTCGCAAGAAAGTCCTTTTCCTTGAAAGTCCTCCGCTTTAGCGTAGAACGCCTCTATCTTGGACCAACATTGCTGCTCGTATTTGCTTTGCGCTTTCTCCTCGCTTTTAGCATTTCTAACAACTATCGCGGGGAATAAACATAAAAATTGGATCATTAACTCCCCTTCGGGGATGCCGAATTAGATTTAAACGTATCTTACTCGAATCTCCGGATACGGTTTTCTCGTGGTATAACATCGGATACACTCTAGCGACGACGATCGTCATTTCGCCGATTAAACCGCCGCTCGGACACACATTACGTAACTTGATGGGTATCGGCCCCGAACGCGGCGCGTATCCTAATTTCGTGTCCCATCGTGCGCGCCTGGTTGAATTCGTGTGTAATTTTAAGCACACGTCAGCAGGTACCTGGACGATGAGAAATCAAAGAACTGACTGATTTTCGCTTCCGATTCCGATAAAAATCGAACGTGGCCTACCTCGAGTGGATAGAAACCTTGATCACAGTTCAGTAATTCCGCGCCGGATATCACTAATTTCGTGCCCTCTCTTATTTTACCAATCGATATATTCCTCACCATACCTACATCGATACAGGCATTTACATTGTACCAGCCATCGGTTAATTCTATTTTCCATTTTGGCACTCCTATACGCGGACTCTTCCCTATCTCCATACTTACGTTATTATTCTGTAAATTAAAATGCATGAAGTACGCTAAAAAATTTCCCATTAAAATTCAATATGATTAACATATATTACTTCTACTATAGATGACACGCATAGAATCATTCTCTTAGACGCAACGTCGTCCTTTTCCAAAATGCGTCTTAATGCTGGTCGCTGAGACCGATCGATTTCTCGATCATACCGATACTTTAATTGTGCCATTATGTGCGAAGGTGTTAATACTCTGAAGTGTATAAAAAAAAAGGTATAAAATAATTATTCAATAAATTCCTTTAGAAATTTAGACATCTCTATATCTGGCTTAGAAACTGTTTGAACTAATTTCGTAAAATTATGCCAGTTCCGCGCGACTTAATCTATATCTTAGAGACGGCCTGCGTATATAAACTTTCGGTATATTATACCTGGGTAACTCAGCCGAGCCAAACTTCATTCGGTCCATCGACGCCAATTTCCACACGATCCATCGGTAATGATTCTCGACCCAGCGCGCGGGAACGAGATTCGGATCTACGCCCGGACCGGCGAGAAACGCGCGGAGGAACTCCCAGACTCCCGCGTATCCGTTCTCGTCCAGGATCAGACACGCGCCGTCCTCCATCTCTATCCCGCGCACGTTATTGCACGCCACGTCGGTCCCGTAAAAGTCAGAGCAACGGAATCTGTACGTCGCGGCGGTCGCGGCGGTGATCTCCAGGATACTCGGTGGTATCCGTCGATCGATGAGCTCCTGGTAGGAACGCGGCACGGGCGGCGTACCACCGCCGATTTCCCTCAACGACAAACGAGCGTTAGAATTGGTTTGCTTGTAACGATATAGATGACCCACCGATTGCTTCGACCCATGTCTCCGTTTCGCGGTGATTATCGCTTCCTGCTCCAACGCGGCCGCCAAGCGATCCTGCAGGATCTTTGTTGATTCTTCGATAAAATCCATCATCACCTGCGTATCGCCGTAGTCGTTCGATTCCGTGCTACCGCCTTTTGCTCTTTCCTTCGCGACTTGCGTCGGTTTTTGCGTATTTAATTTATCGTCCTCAATCTTTCCGCATGCTGCATCTTCTTGCACAATGTTCTCTTGCAAAGGTGTATTCTCGTTACTCAGTATCTTTCTGTCTGTTCGTAACGCACTATACTCGTCCCTTTGATATCCTAAACTCTTTCGCTTCCTCGAAATAGGCTGCCTTCCTAGAACAGGACTGCCCGCTGTATCCGCTTCGATCGATTCTATCGCGTCCCTTTTAGGTGATCCCAAGGCGGAATTTGCAACGGAAGGCGCTTGCTTTTTCACATCCGAATCTCGGTTTTCGTTGTTATCCGTGTCAACGCTCGGATTATCGGAAAACAATTTTCTAGCTTGAAATTCGCTGCTGAGACGAGCCTTTTTCGTTTCGAACGCGCGATTCCTGCCCTGGGGTGTGCTCTCGTCTGCATTAGTCTCGCTTAGTTTGCGCTTTTGCAACGATGCGCGCCCCAAGTCAGAATTACTTTCATCCAGGCAGACATTGGAGAATAATTCTCGTGCTATTAATGCAGTATTGTTCAAAACCGGTACTTGTTGACCGCTTGCTGTTTGCAGTCCACCGTGCGGTATTGTTAAGTCGCGTTTTTTTATCTTTCGGCCGTCATCGCGGGTGTTCTCAGGAATGTCCATTTCTATAAGACAATCTAATTGATCTGCAAATAATGCTTTTGCTCTAGATAACGCGTGTTCTGAAATATTGATAGATGTTCCGCAAGCGGTTTGAAACCCAATGCTTGGAATTTTTACTTCTTGTCTGTTTTCTATCTTATCGTCGATTTTAGTAGCCTTTGCAATGACTGGTTCTGGTTGATCATCCGATTGTTCGAACGATATTTTTGCTTTCGGTCTCTCTTCAGAAGTCGATTGAAATCTAATATTTGCTATTTTTACTTCTAATCCTTTCACTTTATTGTCATGAATATTAGTTTCCTCTATAACGGCTGCTTTTAATGTATCGTCCAAATGTTCTGCAAACAATGCGTTTGCTCTGGATAAAGCCTGTTCTGAGATATTGATGGCTTTACCACCAGCAGTTTGGAAACCAACTTTTGGAACTTTTGTTTCCTGTCTTTTTATCTCATTATCATTGTTATGAATATCTTCTAATGAATCATCCAATTGTTCAGCAAATAATGTTCTTGCTTTGAAATTAGCTTGCTTGGAATTAACGGGTGTGTCGCGAGAAGTGCTGAATCCAATATTCGAAGTATTTATATTACGTTGTTCGTTATCAGCGATATCAATTTTATTTTTGGAAGTGAATTCGGTACTATTCGATTGTTCCGCGAACAATGTTCTTACTGTAGGTAGTGATTTTTTAAAAATATTAATAGGTTTATTAATTACGAAAGACGGTCGAATCATATTTTTTACTGTCATAGATTTTTTAGATGCGGACGATCTCTCAGAATATTTTACTAATACATTGTCACCGGCATTATCTGATTCATCTAATAACATTTTCGCTTTTAACAGTGCTTCTTTTGAGATATTAATGGGATTGCCGCCAGCAGTTGAAAATAAAACAGGAAAGTTACTGACTTCTTCACTAGGGCTTTTATTTACTGTCATAGAATTTTTATCTGCAGGTGATCTCTCAGAATATTTTATTAATGCATTGTCATCGACATTCTCTGATTCATCCCCTAATAACATGTTAGCTTTTAATAGTGCTTCTTTTGAGATATTAATGGGATTGCCGCCAGCAGTTGAAAATAAAACAGGAAAGTTACTGACTTCTTCACTAGGACTTTTATTTACTGTCATAGGATTTTTATCTGTAGGCGATCTGTCATATTTTATTAATACATTATCATCGGCATTATCTGATTCATCCGCTAATAACGTTTTGGCTTTTAATAGCGCTTCTTTTGAGATATTAATAGGATTGCCGCTAGCAGTTGAAATTAAAATAGGGACATTGCTGACTTCTTCGTTAGGACTTTTATTTACAAGTGGTTTTTTGCAATCTGTAATATGCATTTTGTCATAATTTCTAAATTGTTCTGTAATGGGTTTTGGTTTGGATAATACTTCTTTCGCAATGTTGACGGAAACGTTATTAGCAAACGAAGAGGATGGCAAGTGCTTGTTTTTCTCTTCATTAGAATTTCTTTTAGCGAATGATTCATAATTCTGCGCTTCAACCGTATCGAAGGCATCTGCGAATAGTCTCTTCGCTTTAAATAACGCTTGCTTTGAGACATTAATTGAAGTACCACGCGCAGTAAAAAAACCTATATTTTTATTCTCCTCAACGTTCCTTCCTTTGTCGATGTCCTCGATATTCTGCTCATCGTTATATTGCATGGCAGCAGTCTCCATTGTTTTTTCATTGTCAAAAGTGGTAGAGCATAATTCATCTATCTTACTGAACGAGGCATTGCAAAAGAACTCTTGCGTAGATGTGTTTAAACTATCAGGTACTGCGTTCGTAACATTTTCTTCATTATTACATGTGTCCAGACTATTGAGAACTTTTGGCTCGCGATCTTTAAGAGTACTCTCAAGAGATGAATTAGATATTGAGGCATTTGTAGCTACGGAATTAGCATCAGAAATAACAGGTGTTTCTACGTTTACGGTAATATTTTCATTGTTAGTCACAGCCAGTGGGTCTGTAGATATAGGAGATCTAAATATACAACGCTTGGAGCGTCTCCTCGTCGCTCTAGAGGCAATAACAGGGGACTCAGAAATAATTTTCTCTATGCTTTTAACAGCTGAAAGATCAGGTGTACGCTGTTCGAGCTTAGGTATTTCTTCTGTCTGAAATATCAATGATACACGGAACGTTTTATAACTCGACAGTGGACTGCTATACATAAGTAAGAAAGTTTATAAAAAAATGCATTACTCTTGCAGTTGAGCTAGTCATTGGTTTCGTGCAAGCCTGTGCCTGCGGTGTCTCCAAGTCGCTACTCCACTGTTCGTTTATTTTATTTAAAAAGGGCAACAGACTCAATGGTGTAGATGGAATTACGGCATCGGTTGGCATTCTGTCATTAACAATTTCACAAGTGATCGTTAATTCAGAACTTATTTAACAGAAGGCATAATAATTCAATGACTTTACTTATTCGCAACAAATTTGTTCTTGCACTATCATCACTATATCAGACACTAACAAAACTTCAAAGTACTTAACAAAATAAAAATGTGTCTTACATCGTATTGGAACTGTCATCAAACGATGATAAGGGTGTCTCGGACCTTAAAATCGAAGTATCCTGGGAGACGTTGAATTTATGCCTAATCTCCTTCTTTTGTTCGTCATCTAGAAATTTGTGCGTGTAAAAGAAAAGCGAGAAAAGAATGCCAATGTCGTAATATTCGGGGACAGACGGTTGTTACCTGAAAACAACTCGTCGGACTCGTCTTCGGTGCTGTCAGGCACTAGTGGGCCCATGGCCGGGTTGTCCATTACTTGTCCTATTACTTATATTCGCGCCTTGTTTATCCAATTCATCTCGAGCTCCTCGTCATCCGGTTATCGCGGAGGTTGCGGCTGCACACGCGAGAACAGCCGGTGAAAAGTACGACGAATCGACAATTGACCCGCGATCTCAATCTTGATCGCCGACAGATTCGACGACACGCGCGCACAGATGCAATTATTCGGTTCCCACGTGGCGAATACTCGCCTTTGTTTTGAATTTTCCTCACGTAACGTAACACGCGAACCTCTCGTATTGCACGCTGCACGACGACGGAAAAAAACACGCCGTCAGGTGAGCCTCGGCCGCGCTAAACGCGGCAGCGAGCAAAAGCTGGGCAATCATCATGAATGGCAACCAATGGCAACCGCATTGCCATCTAATGGTACGGTCGGTACGTTAGATCTGGGATCAATTCTTGAATTAAATAAACGAATGGGGACGAACGGACGACGTGAGCGTGCGTCCGTAGTTTTACATAAAAAAAGCACGCTAATTGGAAATAAATTGAAGCTAAAACTGCTGTATCTGTCTTCCATCTCTCAGGATTTAAAAACGCTCAGTGATCCTACGATCGACTCGCTGGATAAGGTATATGAGGTACGTTAAACGTGATTTATAGGTTATAAAGCATCGTATCTCATTTAAACAATGCACTAGGAAGCAAATTTATTCTCTTGACGTTTGGTACAGAGAATGTTAAAGTTTGGAAGTTATTGTCTACCTTTGACATAATTAATATAATTATTTTGATATAACATTCAGTCTATATAATCCTCTAACAGCACTCTTAGATTGTGGCCCCAAATGTATAAAATGTATAAGAAATATATAAAATAGATTACTAATCTTCTAGTGGAGAATTTTTAAAAATATTGTCCTGCGTACACCATTGCAAAAAGAATGTAATATTTTAGCAGGTGTGAGAATGGAGCAGTTGCAGACTGCGCTGACCGCTATCAAGGTGCTGCGTTCTAATGTCGGGCAAGTGTTTGATTCTCTTGGAAATGGGTTGCGAGCAGAGCACGGCGAGGAAAATAAAGAATCCAAATATTTGTTTGAGTTACAGGAACTGTTGACAACTGTAAATCTCAACTTGAGGTAATTAAATAACGTCCGAGATCAGGTCTTAGCTTTACAAAGGATTACCGTAAGGGACAAATTAATTTTTATTACTTTAAAACATCATAGGGACGTGGAACAGGCGATAAGTAGTTTAAATCCTCCACCCGGTCCGTTTAATTTAGCCAGCACGACTTACCTTAGTCAGGAAACCACTCAGGAAAGACAGGCGCTTTATAGCACGCTCGTTAACAGTTATAAATGGACGGATAAGATTCACGAATATAGTAACGTTGCCCACAACTTGCTCAGTCACAGTCAGCTAAAGAGATCTTACATGATTTTAAGTAGAACAAAGAGGGGAAGATACCACAGCAGCTGTCACAATGTACCTCAGACGTAAGCTATTTTGATTAATTCCTACAGTGCATGATTTGTGATGACGGTAAAAGTAACGTTGCCACCTCGAAACGTGAGTTTTAACCGATTTTTCACATATACAGGCAAGTCGACTCTTTGATATCAACGTTTGACCGAACGTTTAGCGACATGACGGTAACCGTGACACGTCCATCTGCGTCAAGTAACGCAATATTACATCTTACGTTGGGTCATGTTCTAAAAGGGATGGTAGTGTTCAAGGGAGTGATGATAGAGCGGGTGGTAATCAAGGGTTACGGGGAACCGATAGACCTATGGTCGGAGTCTAGGCATAAGGTCTTCCGCAAAGCGACAGAGAACGCGCATGCCGCAATGTTGCACTTCTATTCGCCTACGTTACCCGATTTAGCAGTGCGATCGTTTATGGTAATCAACGGTCCCCATTAATAAATCCTAGATGCGCGTTATGTGCGATCGTTATCACGTTTTTTTTTTCTTTTTTTTCAGACGTGGTTTCATAGTTTAATCACTTTATTTAGCGATCCGTGCAAACGCTGCGGCTTGCATTTACACAGTGCGTTTCCTCCGACTTGGAGAGACTTCCGAACTTTGGACCCTTATCATCAGGAGTGCAAACCATAAGATAAAGTTTATGTCTCTTAGGTAATCAATAATCAATCTTTGCAGGTACTTCGTGGATAATGTACAGTAATAAAGCGTAATAATATTTGATACCTATATTTTTCCTGAATGTATTAGAATATTATATGTACCTACTATAAAATACTAAAATTGTGAATAAAATACTTCGTTATTTCAATACGTCGCACGTTAACTGATCTCGCGATAATATATGATAATAAAACTCGCACTCTCTCTCTCTCTTCTTTCTTTTGTATTTTTTCGAGGGATGGTGACATGGTGACGAGGCAAGTAAAACATTTTCACAGAGAATGTAAGGGCTTTTATAAAAAGAATTCAATTACATAACACTTAATAAATGCAAATCGCACAGAACATCGCGCGTTCTATGAGAGAAAAATTGCAAAGTATCAGACGGTACATTTTTTTTAATCCGAAACAACATATGTATACGTCATATATCACGCGGCACTGCCGATCGCGCTCAAGATAGAAAGCTGATTAAATATACGACTAGATCTCTCGTCGGACCTGTTAATAGTGACGCTTTGAATCCGAAACTTATAATTACACAGTAAAAATAGACGCCCCTTTTTTCCCATTGCATTGTAGAAGCGAGACGACGAAAGGAAAGTATAATCGAACTTGATTATCGTTCAGCTGAGAGAATTGATGTTAGTGCTAACTTTTAATATCGTAATATACAAATGAGCAGGCGCGTAAACGTTTTTTTTTCCTTGGAGTAGCTCTGCGATCAATGTGTATTTTTTTTTTATTCCTTGTTACCTATAGCCTACGTATGTATACCACTCTTAATGTCGTTATATACTATTTAGTTTTACATAATGCTAATTAGTATCATATATGTAAATATAATTACGTTATATTATAATATACTTTTCACATAACTGTACACATTCACATCTTGGAATATTGGCGCTCTCCTAAGGGGCGCAAGTCGTTTGAGTGGCAGTGAACTTATTTTACAAATCGTTATTGTAATCGCTTACTTTGTTGGACTGTTCGAAAATTTCTCATTTATCTTTTTTTATTTCTTTATCTCTTTTGTTGCTTTTCTCGAAGGCTAATGTTGTAATGCTCAATGAGTTTTAATATTGTATCATTGACTCGAAACCATTGATGCGATCATTGCTTATCTTCTTATCAAAGTCGTGATGAGTGCGCGAAATACATTATTAGGTCTTCGCGTTTAAAAAGTAGTCGTCTTTATAAGTATATGCATATATGTATACGTTATTATTACAATCTTTTTAGAAACGAATTTGTTTATAGTATTATACGGGTCAATTACAGATAAGTGAATTCTTTTTTCGCGTAAGGGCTAAGAAGGGCCTTTCCGTTGACGAACTCTCGAGACGAAAGTAACGCAGTTCTACGTACGCGCATAGACGGAAAGCGCCTTTCGTAACTCGTTTACAGATCTCGCGTTGACTTTATATATACGGCATATACTGCATCTCGAGGGTAAAAATTGCCGCGCGTGTAAATGATATAAGTATATCGTTTTTGGTGCCAATGTGATCTGTCTTTTGTGAACACATATCGCAGCATGCCTTTTCTCTTTGTGAGGTGGTGATCGAAAGAAGGTTGTCTCACATCAGGTTGTCGCAACGCAGATGAGTCGGATAGTTTCACGGCTACGATAATACCAAACGCGCTCGAAATTTCTTTACATCGTTTAGCGACTGTAACGCAAAAATTCGCGTTAGGTTCGAGGATCTTCGAGACTCAAACTCGACCGGTTCGAGCCAAAATAATCGTATGTCTCCCGGGTTTGGTTTAAGCTTGCGATGATTTCGAGAAATAGAGATATAATGACGATACATATACTCGCGGTCCACGACATAATTATCATACAGCCATCGTAGAGGTGTGTGTGAGAAAGAGAGAGAGAGAGAGAGAGAGGAAGGGAGGGAGAGAGAGAGAGAGAGAGAGTTTATTCGCCTGTCTCGATGAAGTTTCCAATTATATTAATTAGCGCGTTTACGCCGTGCTACTATCGCCTAGTAGCTATATATAGTTTCTATATGTATATACGCCTCTATCCTAGCTTTATCGATAATTAATATAGTATTCTGAATTCTCTGATAATACTCATAATGCAAGGAAATCTACTTTATCATATCTTTTTATCGTATATTGCCTTTCTCACTGATTCTGTATGTTTTGGACAGCTTATAATTAAAAACTTCCTTGGCTCGTTCGAATGATATTATAACGATGCGTTTTACACGTGATTCCGTCTGGATCTTGTTTTTCTCATTCAGTTAGTCTCTCTATCCTAAATATTACATTGCGTTTACATCGCGACATCCGAAATAACATATCAATCCAAACCGCGTTTACCCCGCAAAACTGATCTGAAAGGAATCATTGGCGATTTATACCGTAGAATTGAAATTCTAATAATTGAAATTAAGGATTAGCTCAAGCCCCTTTGGCTTTTTATTTAACATTTGTATTATTTACAGGCGCGATCAGATAGATAATCTTTTTGTTCCTCTCGTGAAATAAAGTCTAACGACCGATACGAAATAAGGAGAAATTCTCACAAATTCTGACAATTTTGTTTGAAGAATTAAATCGCCTAGTTTCGTGAAAGGGACGAGTAGAATGTGAAATAATAGATTCAAAAGAATTTTTTACCAATCTCCGATTTCGATGATTCATGACTCACAATCGTGCAAAATAAATAATCATCGATTATTTATCATCGATTTTTCTCAATTTTTGCAAAGTAGTCTGAATACAGGTTAACGCGAGTCTTTGTTATCGAGTAATTAAATTATTCGTTACTATCGATAGAAGCGACAGAATAAATCATCTTTCGATACTCGCGGATCTATACCCGATTCGGCTACAGATTTACGAATGTTCGCGTTCCGCGTCGAGAACGTAAAACGACAAACGATAGAAGCCACATGTGGGATGTGATCGCCGCCAATTTCGTTGGTTCGTGTTATCACGAAAGAGGAAGGGTTTCTAATAGTCACGATGCTCGATCGACATCGATATCTCCATCGTGGTATTTTTTTTTAGGACCTAGAACGGTTCTGAGTCAGTGGAGATATATATGCCTGCCCTCGTCTTGTCGCTCGTCGATAATGCTACTTTAGCAGGAAACGGAGTAAGCTATATATTTCCGGTTATACAGGATTATCATACACTTGCTGTGTGGTTCAGTGACGTCTCTCAAGTACGGTAGAAGTATACAAGTATATACACACGTATGTACAGCACGTAGGGGAGGGATCGTCGTGTCTCCCTCGGAATATCCCGAAATATCGAATCGCGTGCGCTTCCGTTAAAAAGATCGATAACAGGGAGGGAGGAGAGGAAGAAAGATCAATGACGGAGTAAGAAAAGGCATGCCTTTGCGCAGACTGGCCGTTGTTATTGATTTTCTCGATTCGGCCGAGAAGGTATCGATTCCTGTCGCAGGTAAAACGCATCTGCAATCACGATATCGCCAATCGCGAATTCACGCAGAAGTTGAAATTTAAATTTTAGACCAATTTTAAGGACTAAGAATTTGCAGAACCTTATAAAGAAAGAGAAAGAGAAATGAACTTTCAAACCGATCTGTTTTCTGGGGAATAATTTCTTCATTATTCGTCGATTTGAGGGACTCTAAAATGTATTACAGGAATATTTTTAGTGAATGATTAAGGAATTGACACGTCCACTAGGCCGAAGCGTGAAGTGTGTGCTGCGTAGTGTACCCTGGCGTTTTATGAGATAAAATATGGTTGATTGGTTCGTGAGTATACTGCGATCGAGAGGCACCGTATATAAGTCCGACGTGATCGCGAACGTCGTTGAGATTGCGACTAATCGAAAGCTAATTCCGTGTAGTTTCTTTTGACATTAATTTAATGCAGTTGGTCGATGCCCAATTTGAGATCTTCGATACGAGAATCGCTATATTTGTTCGTTAACGCGCTGTTACACACCGCGATTTGTAAAGGCAAGTCTTCCGGTTCCGAAGATTTTTCAACGAAAAATCGCTGACCTTCCCTCAAAGCGAACTTCCCGATAAGATAGGCAGATTAAGAGGGATCCGTAGAAATTCGTTTTGATCCCTTTTAATTCCTCATTTTCACGAGAGAGAGAGAGCGAGAGAGAGAGAGAGAGAAGCACCCTTGAACGAAATTATCTATTGGTTTAACGAATCTTCTCCTCCCCCCCTCTCTCTCTCTCTCTCTCTCTCTTTAAACGTTCGAATCATCAGGCTCGTCATTCGCTCGTAAATTAATTGAGACTATTCCTTTCACGAAACGAACGAATTCGGAACACTTCCGTCTCTCCGGCAATTAGCGTATACTCGCTCTCAATCAATAATTCCGGGATCGAGCGCCGGAAATGACGAAAAGAAAATATCACAGTGTCTCGAGGGCAGCTCGTAATCTTTTTAAGGTTGTTCGATGATGAAAGGCCGAAGTCAAAACAATGTTTATGATTTTTTTATTTTTATAATTATAAAAAAATAGAATACCGCATCGCAAAGCTTCGTAACGACGTAAAAAGATTATTTTGTAAATAATTTTTACGTTGTAGAATAATATTTTGCCTGAAATAGATTAAATAAAGTGTGTGTTAACGCGTCGCTTGACTAGTTTTCAACTTTAATTATTAATTTAAAAAAAACTGTACGGTGGATCGTGTTCACCTTCAACTATAAGCTTCCTCACAGTGTCCTCTTTCCATCGATATATATTGTTCAGACATTTTTGGCAAAAGATTTTTCGCAAACTCGTGTTATTCATAGGAAACTAACCTCTTTTCCTCTTAGACCAATGTTAAAATCATTAAAATCACCTAATTTTAAAATTAAATATCTTGAGAACGGGTGACGGTGAATTATCTTTTTTCTGGGCTTAATCGATTCAGGAGAGTTCCTTTTTTCGGTATAAAAAATAAAACCTATTACTTTTGGCAAAAATCGTTCATCATCGAACTACCTTAAAGTTGTCGCGGATTTATGGCAGTCGCGCGCATAGTACGCCATTCATCATCGTCGTCGTCATTCGTCGTAGTCGTCGTCGTCGTCGTCGTCGCGGAAGTAACAGCGCACGGTCTAATAATTACACAACACGGTGCGATGAATTGTACAGAGGACAGTGTGATACAAAAACGACACGTAGTCCCGACATGAGTCCTAGAAAATTAATGATATAAAAGTGGAGATATATATAGATTGGGGTTGCGACGACGGGGGTGAATCAAATGAAGAGCGTCCTCCTCCCTTTCGCCGCGCTCGACGCCCCCCGCGTGCGCGTCCGCCGATTCATTTTTTTTTTCCGATATCCTTCGATGTCGCACGAAGTCCCGAGTGCACTCGCGTAGTGCGTGAGATCGCGACGCGGCATCTCATAATCACGTTTCCCTTTTTTCCAACGCATACTCGTCTAGGCACAAATCACTTTCGCAACATTTCGATTAATCTATCTCGAGCGCGCGCGCGCGCGCGCTCGTCCCATCGTCCTCGTTAACGTACGCGCGGTGTCTTCTTCCGACTCGAGGAAGATCGATAAAGTGAGCTTTCCGCGCCATGGTCATCAAAAGGACCATCTCGCATCTGCCGTCGTCTTCGAGATTTGCCTGCTAAGCAGCCGAGCGCCGATCTCAGCATCCCTCGTAGCGTACTTATTTTTACTATTCGAAACATTCCATCCCGAATTAATTTATCGTCGCTAAGCACCGAGTCGAGACGAAGGCTCGATCGGGGGTAATCTCGACGCGAGGAGTAAGCGCAACACCGGAATATTTTTTTGACGACGATCCTGATAATCATCTCCCACAAAATCATCCGAATAATTATATCGTTTAATAATAGCTATCACGGAACGATTAAGAAGTTACGCTCATCAGTTAATATCAGTGGAGAAAATATCGCGACGCCCCTCATTTATCCTATATAATGTTGAGGTATATTCTCATAATATTCGTTGGAATAATATTTCCCAACATAGTTACCCCGATCGACCCCATGCTCTTCGTTAAGCTAATTCAGCTCGCAGAAAGACAGACAGACATCAGACAAACAGAGAGAGACGCGATCGACCGATGAGGAATACTCGTTGCCTCAACGTGTGTCGCCTGCCGGACAATCCGTATTGCCGGTGACCAGCAGATGCTGCGTGCTGCGCCTCGCGAGTCGCACTTGACCGCGTCGCCGGCGCCGTCGTCGTCGTACGAAACTCGGCGTCTCGTCTCCGACTCCTGACTCCTTTCGCCCCGGGTGTTCTCTTCTCACTGCTCGTTGTACATAGCGCCGCTCGCCGTCGCGGTCGTCTCGAAGCCCTCGGTCGCGGTCCAGCCGAGGCTGGTCGCGCGACGCAAACTGTGCCGCAGGAACGCCGCGCACGCCTTACTGCTCTCGGTGATGATCTCGTAGAGCTGCGTCTCCAGGCTGAGGCTGCTGGTGGTGAGCAGCAGCGGCAGCGGTATCGGCGCGTTCATGATCACTAGGTTACCGATATTAAGAGGAGCTGTTTCCCGTTGTCAGACACCGCTGTTCGGAAAGCGTGGCGGGGGAAGCGGGGGCGGTGGTCTCTCCGGCTGAGCGGGAGCGACGGAAGAGCGCTCGGATCCAGCTGCAAACACAACTGTGGGGTGCACGTTAGTCTCAGGATACGCGACTTCCTCTCTACGCGCGCGCATATAGCCACGTCGCGTATGTTATCTCTCTCGTCAACTAACTTTCCGGAAACACATCGCTAAAAAGTGTATAGATATGTGTATATGTATCTCATACGGGACGAGCAAGCAAGCTTCTACTGCTCTCGGCGGCTGCCTCGGCCTTCCCTCGATCGAATTTTAATTTTCACCGTAACGGACTTCGATACCAGATACAAGAATCTCTCGTTCTTTCGAAAATACGGGCGGGTCGTCAGCAAGGAAATACGACGCTTCACCTTTATGTTTTAGCAATAATTCTCGAAATCAATCATTCTCGGTGGTGTTGTGTAATAAGCTCCTTCTTTGTAGCCGCTACTCTTATCTCAGAGCTAATCCCATGCAATTTAAGCGCACTTGTAAAAACTGGCCAAAAAGAAGGTTAATAGAGTTAAAAATCGTTCTATTCGTTTCCGAAATACGATAAATATTACGAAATAAAGCAGCGTCCCGTGCTAACTTACAAAATACTTATTATCGCTCATTAACATGCGAGTATTGTTTAGTGAAGCCCCTCGGGTATCGAACAAAAAGGATGATAGCATTTTATCAGTATGTAGAATAATATTATCGCTGTCGTAATATGCTTAGAAATCCACGCGGTGCCCGGACGTTATAAGTTATAATAGTGAACGGTTAAGTTGAGAAACATACTCCTTCGTACATTAGTAAGAATATATTCCCTCCGGCCTATCTTAGCTATAATTATTAATTTATACGAGACCTGATCCGACTTAAGTGATTTTAAGGTTTTCAAAGCCAAACGTCCGAAACGGGAAACCTCTCGCGGGAGATGAAATTACCTTTTGGCTCCTACGCACTAGAGATTACATTCATGCGCGCATGCCCTTTACACCATTCATGCTGCGAAAAATTGATTGTACAGCATCGTATACTAAAATTAACAACAACGCCAAGTATATTATGTACATGGCCTAAGAAGTCATTGCATAACGAAACAAATCCTCGCTCCGGGGATTGCTTCACGGAATGTTATATCAGTATATAATATGTGTCAATGAGAATATACATATATTCACATTGGCCTGCCTTCCTTTAAACTACTACAAAGGCCAGTGTCGATAGCGCATAATATACGATAATATAATACTCGTTTTAGAAACGAAGCAGTACGTGAGTGTCTACCACTTTCTCGTTTCGTGTAATTACGGAGCGTTAATTAAGTCCAAAGTGTAGATACGATACAGGATGGAAAACTGTCGTGTTGCAACAGAGATGACGTTAAATAAATGTGTGTGATATGTGTAGAGCTTATTATTCTGAAACACATCTCGTTTGTAGTTTATCACAGAGTATATCTCGAGGGAGATATCGCCAAGAGTCGTTAACAATAGAGGACAACTATTTTCAGATATTCGATCATTCGTTTCATGTGCGACGTAAGTTTGCTATACGGCTTGTTTCGACATATTTTTTTTATGATTATTGTATATGTATTGATATATTTATAAAATTATATTTTTATAAATTATTATATATTTAAAATTATTACTATACATTTGCAACGTTCTATAGAATTACTGCTATAATATAAAATCTTTAATAACATAAGTATTACATAATGTTCTTCGGTTATCTTACATAACTTATTACTCATCTTATATAAACTTTTTACAGCGACATGTCAAATCTAACTTTGCACACGCCAATGTCAGATCCTGAAAATGCAAGTGCATTGGAGTGGACGCGTCCAGATCAAGTGATGCAACTGCATCGTATGAAATTAAAGAAACGTGCGCTTCAAGCGCGTATAAACAAAACGACCATCAACGCTGGTGATCAACAAACGGCTACAAATTTAGACGCGCTTAACTCCAGTGTTAATGTACCACAACGTATATCTTACCAGAAGCGTAAGAACCCTTTCGCTATCAATGAAACGTATAAGAAGCAGAAGGATTTAACGTCAACCGGATTAGAAATCAGTAACGACAACACATTGTTTGAATTACTACACATCGACATTCAACAGGAGAAGCCAACGACAGATTCATCCACAAAGGATTCCTTGACTTTTGCTAACGTTCTTTCAAAACTAGAATCGACTAATCAGACTTCAGACGCAAGTGCTCCAAAGGGTGCAAAGCATATACCTATAGATTGGACATTGAAAACTAAAATGAGATTTATGTCTCCAAAGCCTTTTCCATGGAATGGCAAGCTCAAAACGAGCGAAGAGGCATCAGGTACCACAGGATTTGTGAGATGTTTAGATATCGGAGAAAAAGAGACAACTTTGGACACTAGTTTAAATGCAAGGTTGGTTTTATTAGTCCTTGCCTATGTGTCTATTTGTTTTTTTTAAGTCTTGTAATAATGTCTTGTTAAATATTCTGATTAGATTTCATCAATGTTGCTTGATATGGCAACATCCATCTTTACCATGGTTAGAGTTATTCCCTCGCTCTGCTGGCAAAGTCAGTGCATCTCTCGCAAATAATGTATCGATAGTGAACAATCAAAATATGAAAGATGCATTGTATCGAGAATGGTGTGATAGCTTCAGATCCCTATTTCATTTATTGCGAGCAAGGCAATGTCCATACTTTTACGTATGCGCAAACACATTTACGGTGCTTTTTCGTGCCGCTGGAATCTGCGGATTGTCGGAGATTCATGCTCTTATTACACCTACAACACGTGGATTTCGTCAGTCATTAAAACAAGAAGGTAGAGAATTTTACTTACTTATTTTATTTAGTTATTTATCGATAAAATTAATCTTTTTGATGACAGTACTAGTAAAGCTATAGGTATTCAACATAATATGAATAATGGAATATTCGTCATGTGATAAAAAATAATAATCTTAAGATTAGTAAAATATAACTACACATTGTGGGATAAAAATAAAAACAGATTTTAGAATATTAAATTTTATTTTGTTTAAAAATTAATTGTGTCTTTCAACATATTTCAGAAATAGAATTCTCTATGCCTTTAAGGAAGGATTACAAAAGACGATCCGACCCGACAGAATCCGATTCTAAAACTGCAGATGTGTCTACCGTGGATTGTCAGCAAGAGAGTGAAAATTACGAAGAAGAAGAAGATGATGACGAAACTCAAGACGCATGGCTCGAGAGTCTTGGAGTAGAAAATTCAGAAATTAAGAAAATTAATCACTCACAGGTATGCATAAATATTGCGCATTCTCAATTTGTCCTGATGTTGCGTTTTTATTTTAGGCAAGGATGACTTTGGAGAAAGAAAGCGAGGTAGATAACTTGAGACAATCCCTTGTGTTCGTAAGAGGTGTGGAGACGCAGGCGTTGTTTAACTTCCTAATTAATTGCAAGTCGGCTATCGCGATGACCGGTGCGTTAGCCGGTGTTCCTCCTACGCTTTTGGCTCCGACGGCCTTCCACGGTGCTACGTTAAAACCGCTCAAGGTATCCGCATAATTGACCGAACAGTTCATTTTTATTTTAGAGAATTTTGGTCCCATAACTGTTTCATTCTTTTTTTACTTTTTTTTAATAAAGGTTCGAGAAAGCGTAGTGCGCGATAATAACGACAGATACTATTCCCTCGAATTGAGAGGACCCCTTTTGCCGCATGTGTTGCCTTCTCTCTGTCACTTGATGAAATCCAGCCAATTGGAGCAGTATTCGGCAAGCTGCGCGCAGTTAGCTTCGACAACTTCGTTTTCCACGGCGAGGCACGGTACGGGCACGCGAATACACGTGTTTGTGTGCATGTTAATCGACGCGGAATCTTGCAAACTAAATAGCGAAAATAATATTTATATTCCTACAGGCCACGCGATTGTCACCAGAGAAGAAGATCTCGATACCACGAAGGACTCCCTACCGCCTAACGTTTTCGGGCAAGAAAATTTGAGCGATTGCGGATTTAACGAAGAATTATTGAGCCATTTTTGCAGTCCCCGACCCGGCCAGGATAGAAATTTTGGATAGCCTCAAATTTTTTAACGGACTATATACATGGTCGTGATCTCGCGATCATATAATTTAGAAATAAATATAGCACAGATTGATTTAAGTGTTCAGGACCTTTGTAAAGATTAATTTAAAAAAGGCAACTGACTTTTAGCCTAAGCGTTAGGACAATGTTACGTCGCTGGCGACACGTACTTAACGTCCGATAACGAAATATCGTTATGCTTGTGAAGATATAGGGATCTAAATGTCATCTAAAATGTAAGTATATATCTAATGTGATGACGAATGTTTAATGTAACTACATGATTTATATACACAAATTGTAAGATTTATATTTTTATTGACGTGTAATTTAACGTGTGTAATTTAACATGTAATTTTAAATTGCGAGATTGTACATATCACGTGTGAGAAGACAAGGAACATTATCGATATCAGATAAAAACGTTTTCATTTAAACCGACGTAATATTATAATCGCCCTAACGATAACTTTGTAGATTATAATAATCGATACTTTTACGTTTTATCGCGTTATATGGAACTTTCGTTTAATGTTGGTACATTTATGGAAAAATCAAATATTGCTTTTCATTATGTATACTTATACATATATCGTATATATATACACGTTTAATGCGAAAAAGGGAAGAAAGAACGAGATTACGATTATAACGAACTAATTTAAACGCGGTTGTCTTTTTTATGCAGGAAGGACAATCGCATTGTCATCATTAATTTAAAAGCCTTCCCAGAAGGAGTCACGCGCGACGGTAACACCCATCGTTAAGAAGGGCCGTTCGAGAACCCGGGAACGACGTAGGTGGGGTCCGCACAGCGGATGGATTGCCCCTAAAAATAACGAATCGATATTCGCCCGCGTGCCCCCAAATCAGTTGCCGGACTCGCCGGACTCGCCTGGGTCAGCGATGAGAGACGAGAGAGAGAGAAGAGAAAGAAAAGAGGAAGATGGAAGCAGCGTGTGTGTGTCCACAATACGGAAAAATCAATTGGTTTATTACATCGAGACGCATTTCTGCGCATTCTTTCTCTCTCTCTCTCTCTTCTTCCCGAATCACATATGATCCGCTCGGCGCAATTACAGCATTGACAGCACGCGTCATAAATATTAGAATAGTTCGGCCGAGAAGACTCGCCGTAGGAACATCGCCCCGTCGGATGCGTTTGCCGCGAGGCGCGGGCACAGCTGCGAATTATACGCGTCCATGCCGGGGGCTTACGTCAGGGCTCGTCGCCGTATTGCGACAACCGCGCCTGAGACGGAGGCGGTTTCGCCGTTGCAAGGTCTTCCTGGCGCGGCTCGAATTTTTCGTGCGAGCGCGCCGTTTTCCAGCCCGCTGCCGCCGCCGCCATCGCCGCACGTTTCCACGAGCGAATTTTAATTCTCGCCGTCCCCCGCCCCGTCCCGTCTCTCTCCCTCTTTTCTGGTGCGAGCGAATTCCTGGCGAGCGACGGGTATCTTATCGCTCGTGCGATACAAACGGAATTCGAAGACGCTAATGGGAGTACGGGCCCCGAGTCGATACTCGGCTCGTGCTCCGAGGGGAAACGTTCGTTTTAACCGAATGAGATTAAAAACGTCGTGTTTACGTGTCTCTCTCGGATATGGAATGTGCAGGACGGTTTCTATACCTGCCAGGTCCACACACGTCTCTCTCAAGGATTGCAGAGCTCTCGGTTGCATCGAGTCGATTGTTCTTCCGCGAAAATCGAGGAGTATTATAGCTCTTCGCTCATTGCAAAATAAAAGAAAAAAAAGAGCTCAGAAAAAATTGCGGGGAAGACAAATATTAAAATCAGTTTTTCTCGCTTGAGATGTCAAGTTTATTTTTAGATTTTGATTCGAGTCTTATTAGTAACATCCATAACATCGAGAAGAAGCGGCGATATAAGAATGGTGACCGCGATCGTCCCCCGGGGCAAAGTCGACACAAAATTGATCGAAGCGGAAGCACGCAAGCGACACACCCTGCGTCTCGACGTATTTACGCATCCCGAGATCCGCGCGCTTTTGTGTCCTTCGGTCGGCGCCACCCTTAATGATATAACTGCGTAGAAATGTCGATAGCTATCTCGGGGACATAGATTACAATTATCTCCCGAATGCCACCTCCGTAGCATATGGCGCGAGACAGAAAAAAAAGAGAGAAAAAGAAATACAAACTCGAAGCCCGCGTAAAGTCGATCCCGACAAGAAAGGAGCGTTGTTTTCGCCTGACGAGATGAGGCAAGAGGCAACCCCTCGTCGACGCGAGGATTCGGGGTGGATGAAGATCGTTGGGTACTGGGTACGCGTCGGGCGTTGGTAAGGCACCCGCGACCCGTAGCGAAGCGACGGGGGCCGCACAAGGGGGGAAGAGCGTCGCGGCGTGCGCGAGCGAGAAAGACTATCCGATTCGGAGGGACGAAGAGACGAGAGCGATGTAAAATCGGGGCTCGGCCGAAGGGGGGAAAAAGACGGAAAATCCGAGGGGAGAGAAAGAGACAGAGAGGGAAAAGGGGAAGGGGTTAGTGAGAGCGACGACGCTTTCTCCGTGGCACGCTACACGTGCGCGCGTGTGCGTGAAATGCGTGCGCGGGGGGTTTTGAGAGGCCGACGGCACACGGGCACACCACGACGATGACGACGACGGAGACGGCGACGGCGACGGCGGCAGCGGCGGCGGCGGCAATGCCGACGATGTTGTACACGACTACTACTACGACGCCGCGTGGGGGTTGCACGAAGACCCCCTGGTGGGGTTCTGGCCGCCGACCCTACAGTCCCCCGCTGGAAATGATATCAGTCGCTACTCGGTCGAGGGAGCCCCAGCACGCGTCGCGTCACGCCGTCGTCGGTCGCGCCGTGCCCCTCGCAGAGCAGTAATTTCTCCTATCCCGCGATTACACGCGAATATTACCCGTCCCTCCAAAAGCAAGTGTGTACACGTACATCGCGCCCGTCGCCGCCCGAGGAAATCGCCAGAGAAGCCACCCATCCGTGCGCCGCGCCGGAGGCTCCGACACGCGAGGTCTACACGTCGGGGAGAAAGGGGGGAGATCCCCCGCGACACCGTCGCGTCGTCCGCCCTGAAATTGGAGCTTTTCTCGTCGGAGGTCGTAGGTCGCAGGTACCCGCGGGGTGGCCGTCGCTACGACGGCGTTTCTTGCGCGCGTTTTTCCTCTAGCGAGACCCGAGAGGAAATCGCGCGACGTGGAGCAGGAACGCGGGACGGAGCGAGAGAGAGGAAGAGAGCTGCTGGCTGCTGCTCTTCATCTGTCTCTCTCTCTCTCTCGCTCTCCTGGTCGCGTGTCCCTCCACCGCCTCTGCCGCCGGAGCGCGCGTTCCGGAGGCGCGACGTCGACGTCGAGGCGCGGATATTAATAGAGCTCGGGGGGAGAGAGAGATAGAGAGAGAGAGAGAAGAGGCACCGGGGCACCGGCGCGACTCCCGACGTTTTTCGCGCGCCGTTGGTGGTTTCGCGTTTGGACGCGCGAGAGACTCGCGCATTCCTGGGACAGGGCGATCACGTGCGAGCCTCCGTCGCCGCTTTTTTCGCCTCCTCCTCCTCTCCTTCCCTCCTTTCCCCGTCCCCGTCGTCGCGCGGATCCGCGCGTATGCCGCGTATACGTAAGTCGCACGTGAGTGACGCGCCGCTACCAGCGCTTCGCTTCGCGGCCAAAGCGCGTTTTCCCTCGTTATTCTGCCCGCGTCGCACCTCGACCCGTATATTTCCTCCCGATCAATCGGCCGATCGTTCCCCGGATTGGGCCGCCGTTACACGCGGAGCCTGACGGAAGAACGTCGCCCGTGACATTCAAGGCCTCTTCGAGGCTCGAGTCGCCGTCGTCGGAGCAACGTTCCTCGACGCGAATTTGATGCACGATTGACGTGCGAAACGCATATTTTTTATCGAGAGCGATCGTATACATCACACGCGAGCTCGTTCGAATCTCTTATCCGTTTTACATTTTCTCCTAACGACGCGCATATCTTATCTCGATGGAATCAGCGAAATGGAATTGTCTGAAGCGCCAGCTTGTTAATTCTGGATTTTTTTAGGCTACGGTCAACGTGAAGCTACAAAATGCTTTGAAGCGTTCTTCTTCTCTTTCTTTCAATGAAGAGCATTTGTAGCGTCACGTTGACCGTAGCCTTAGACGTCGTTAAGCTCGGAAACGTTCTTAGATAAAAAGTTCGCGTCGGTTTCGCATTCGCGATTCGCGAGGCTCTTCCGGTCGCGTTATTGCCCGCGACGGGGGAAAGACGGAGGGAAAAAAGGGCGCGTTTGGCCCATTCCCGGCCACGCGGCCACGGGGGGAACGGGAATCCCTTGGAAATGCGTGGGGGGGTCCACCAACAAAATTATGGATCGAGGCAACGCGAGGGTTCACGTTCTGCGCATGACTATTCGTCGTTGTTAGCCTAGTCGTTACACACGTATACACGCACGCGACACGCGCGCACGCACTCATACACGCGCCTGATAACGCGCGCGAGAGAGAACCGCCTCTCTCTTGGAGAACCAGCTCTCTCCTTCCGAGATCTCTTCTTCGCGCGCGCGACATACCCCCCCGGTCGCGAGTTTACCAACAACGATGCTCGAGGCTCGACGTCCGTCCGCCTCGTAAATTCGCGGCGCGAATACAAGTAGAGCGATATCCCCGTGTAGAACGCGTTCGTATATGAAAAATTAAGAAACGAATTCGAATCGATTTCAGTTCGGACGAGAACAACAACCGAGAGAGAGAGAATATTTCGCTGTAAAAGGTGAGGGGGCACGCGAAAACGGGTCTCCCAATCGTTGTGTTTGACGAGCGATCACGCGGCCGATTGTGGGACACGCGGTGACACATGGACACATCGGCGAATATCACCGCGCGCGGGATCGGAATAATTGTGCGGAACGTGCCGATTAAAAGCGCGTCTGGGCCGCGCCGAGTAGCGTCACCTCCCCGCTGCCCCGCCGCGCGGCTGTCCATGACGAGATTATTTCACTTATGACGCAACGATCGCGGATATATCGTGAAGAGCGTTATTAGCATTCAGCGAGCGCGCGTGATTAATAACTGTCTGCATAGTCCGGAAAATTTTCTGTTACGAATTACACTCGATCGCTTCTCAGGGAATATCTCGACGCGTTCTCTAAATTTCTCGGTTCGCGCATACTCTGCGTCTCGCGCGTCCTGCCAAATTAGATGATTGCAGTTCACGCGGGCGAGTCAATTCGTTGTTATACAAAATATAAGGCCTATTCGTTTTAGCTAAATTTCTTGCACGGTTCATCGTTTTTCTTTTTCTCTCCAACGTGAAAAGAAAAAGAGGAAAGATGGACCGTGCAAGAAGTTCAGCTGAAACGATGAACATGCCTGATGTAACGTAAAACATAACGTGGGGCGGTATAAACAAACGTGCAGATATATACAACTGTTCTAAATATTAAAAAGAAAAGACAATGCAGACATATTGCGAGATATGTTTAATTGAGAATTCGAGAACACGCGGTTCGTGCAGCTCTAACAGTTTTTCAGAATATATTTCCCGATATACACGCGACGCATATGCGTGCGTTTAATTACTAATTTGCATAACCACTTGTTTAACGTATGTACTTGATTAGAAAAGAGAGAAAAGCACATTTACTATACATTACGAAAAACATGTTCTTTTGCGTGTAAAAGTTAGTTGGTCCTACCGCGGCGTTGTGAAAATACAAAATCTTTGTATTTCAGATCGATAATACTCGATAAAAGTATGGGCGAGAAGACGTTCAACCTGACGTGGAACAATCACCTGGCGAATCTGTCGGGTTTGTTCGAGACTCTTTACAAGAGCGGTTCCTTGACGGACGCGACTTTGGCTTGCCAGGGTGGCATGTTGAGGGCCCATAGATTG